>JBBUKS010000002.1:8481592-8492087 GCA_038050645.1 Hedychium gardnerianum | reverse complement strand
CGCGAAACGTAGATTTCGAATTTGAAGTCAATTCTGACTTTCATCGACTGATGGCACCTCGTTTTTCAAATAAAAAATTATATTCCAATAACTTTTTGGTGAGTTACAAGTTATGGAGTATGAATCAGGAGTTCCAAATAACTTAAAGAATTTGTCTTAAAATTGCTTGTAATGTTATCTTCAATTGTTTTTGTATTTTTGAAGCAAACTGATTGTGATTGTAGAATATAGCAAACAAATGAAGCGATCAATTATTCACCCACCTATCCTCTAGCCTCACCAACAATCAAATTCAAAATATTTCAAATTCTTTAAGAATCTTCATAACCACCCTATCCCTTGTACAGTTCTTGAGCATGCCTTGCACTTCATTTCCATTATTGATAAAACAAAATGTTTTAATTTTTACTATTCTAAGAAATGACACCGGCCAATCTACATTTCTATAGCCTTTCAAGTGCAAGGGTGATCCTTAATTCAAAACATAAACAAAGATTTATTATCCCTTTCAGATTATTTTTTTAAAAAAACCACTTGAGTGTTTTCCAAATTAGATTGTAAGCAACTTACAAATCATACAATATAATAGATATCAGGATATATACACAATACTGTATGCTTTAGACTATCTACTACATCAACATATGACAATGATATAATAGTTAAGTCTTCTAATGAATAATTAAGATATTTAAGGTTCGAATTTTAGCTGAGATGCATTGTAAGAAATTTTTCCTTCAATGAAAAACGGACCTAAGAATACTGATCATTTGAATGAGCCTTTATTAACGTTTCTCAATTTACCTTAGCGGCCGATGAAAAACTTCCTTAAAACTGAGCCAATTGCCCAGGTTCGATATTACCTGGTTAATTAAAAATTTAGCACTCATGATCTTAATTACTTCGAATAGTACCCTATGCTATAAGTATTGACTCAATATCACAATTCACACCAAAGATGTATTCTTCTTCCCCATGACTTTCATATTAAACTATAAAAAGCATGTTATGTCTTAACTTTGATAACAAATTGTTTGCCATTTCTAACTAGGATAAAATAATTGGCTTTATCAATATAATAAATTATCCTAGTTCCATTTTTCATATAGACATAAGTGATCTTCAGTAATCATCCTTAAAACCATAAGAAATGATAACTTCATTGAATTTTAGTTTCCATTGTATCGATGCTTTCTTAAGGTCGTAGATTATTTTTCCCAACTTACAAACTTCATTTTCTCAGCCTTGAGCTATAAACTCCTCTATCTATTCCATATATTTTCTTTGTTAAGATTGCCATTTAGGGAATTGATTCTTACATATATTTGATGTAACTCTAAATTTAATTGTATTAGTATGTTCATTAGGAATATTAGACGAATGGATACAAATTTCACTCTCGGAAAAATGATTTTATCAAAATAAATACCCTCTTGTGGGGTATAATCTTTTGCAAAAAGCCTAGTGTTGTGCCATTCTATAGATTCATCTACCTTATTTTTAATTTTGACAACCTACTTGTTCCTAATTGCTTTCCTTCCTTAAGGAAAGCCAACTACTTCGACAACATGACTTTTTCACATGACTTATCTCTTTTTCCATGGCATCTTTTCAATGTTCTTTTGTCGGAGACTCAATTTCATCTTAATGGTGTGAGGTTCTTCCCATCTAGTAACTATAGCCTTTTGTAGGATCAAATAACACCAACTAGAGGGGTTGAATAGATTGTGAGTTTTTTTTTCACAACAACAAAATTTTATTGTAATATTAACCGCAATGTGTTCTTCTGCATGGACAATTTTGGAGTGAGAAAAATAATTCACAGATACAAAGTAAAAAAAAAAGAAGATAAATCACATGCTAACATAGTTAAGTTTAATATGGTTCAAAATAATAATTCTTGTTCATGTGTTGGGTTTTGCAGTATAATTAAAAAATAATAAAATGCAGCGGAAAAAAAATCATTAGTGATTCATGCGAATTCAGATTAAATCGTTGATGTAGAAAGATACCTTTTGATGCGTGAAATTCTTTTGTGTATCTAGAGAGTTTGGTCGATCTAAGTACAATCAGTATATTCGCGCCTCTAGCGATATCCACACGAGCACAACATTCGCCTGTCACATAAGCACAATTGGAGTCAACGTAATATCTCTCTCACGCATAATAATATATATATATATATTTAGTGCTAGCTTTAAAAAAACTTTATTTAATAATATAGTCAAGTCTTATTTAATAAGACTTAATCTAATAATGTGGTAAGTCTTATCTAATAAGACTTTATCTAATAACGTAGTCAAGTCTTATCTAATAAGACTTTATTTAATAATGTGGGCTTAATCCAATAAGATCTAATTAGATTAATCCATGATCTTTTTTAACGTGAAACTTCGATTGTATTTCCAACACATGACCCTATCATTTTTATGCAACAGTCCTATATGCTTAAGGTGATGAGTTATTTCTTATGTGTGTTTTTTTTATCTGTCAACTCATATTTCATAGTTTCTAAAGAGAGAGATTGTAGATTCTAGATCGTAGAAGTTCCTCCTCAAAAGTAGATCCTACAACAGGGGGCGGAACTACAAGGGGGGCTAGGCTTTAGCCCCCCCTAGTCCGTCGGATGACTGTGGGGATTGTTTTTGCGGTCCCCAGTCTTCTTCTCCGACCTCCGACGGCCTAGCTGTCGGAGAAGCAGAATCTTCTTCTCCCTCTTCCTCCTTTCTTCTTCCTCTTTCCCATTTCAAATCAAACTTTAACTCGCAACCATCCAACCTTAAAAAAAATTATATATATATTTAGCAGCAAAAAAAATAAATTATCAATGCAATTCAGCCCCTTCGAATTTTTTTTTTCCGCCCCTGTCCTACAACTAGGAATATTTATTCTAATGATTATCATCTTCTCAAATTATTGTGAGATATGTTATTAGTACTACTAATCTTGTAAAACCCACTTTAACTTGATGGCTTTTCATGGTGAGATTTTTGTTTTTAAAAGGCGCTACACTGAAGTGAGATGGGTCATTAATTAGGAGGGCTCCCTAAATCATGTTAAATTTTTTTATTAGCATTGTTTAATGATGCAGGAGCATTCAGCAGTATGATCAATTTATGTTCTCCGATACATTTATCTTCTTTTTTACTTTTCTTTGATTTTGTTTTTAGCAATAGTTTTATGATACTTCTAACGCTTGCAACATCCAAACACAAGCGTATAATATATCAATAGAAAAAAAAATCTTAAATTTGATATGCATAAGGGCACATATACAGATTTTTACATAGCTAAATAACACATTTAACTTGGATTTGAATCTTGCTTTAAGCATGAAGGGTTTTTTTTTTTTCATATAATGCAAGAATAGCATGTTCCGAATGTCATCAACGACAACATACTTCATCATCATTTGGTATAGACATATAAAATTGAAAGACATTATATTTTGGTACCAACTTAAATTTGAAATTTGCAATTCATCTTGATGCATAGTCTTCTTTCTATTTTATTGAATTTCTTATTTTGCTTATTTCGTCTCCGTAAGTATACAAATTTAAGAAACTTACACATAAAAATAAGAATTTTTTTATCAGACTTTTGGCAAATGTTATTGGAATAAATACTTGAATCCTGTATCTCCTCTTGTAAGTTTCAAATACTTGAACTTTGCTCCATACAGCGATGAAATATCTTTTTAACTTTTTAAATATTTAAATATTAAATTTTAAATTTAATAAATTAACGAATAAAATTTTCAAATCGACTCTCCTGAAAGTTTAGGGTTACAATGACAAAATCATGCGGTGGAAAGTTGAGGGTTACAGTGAGAGAAGGGATAGAAAGTTTTAAAACTTTATAACGCAACGGAGGAATCGAGAACCTTTTCAACGGAAGCGAAAAAGGGGCGGGGGCGCGCATCGATAGCAATGCAATGCAATGCAAGGTCCAAGTTATAATTTATTAAGTGAGTTAAGCAGCCGAGTCAGGAATTAAATTAGAGCAGTGTCCCCGAGCAAAAAGGACGCCATTATCCTTGAACACCTCGTCGCCAGATGAACACGCACACCATAAAAAATTTCTCCTCTGTTGCTTGTTCTTGTCCTCGAATCGAATCCGAGCGCGGGTGTCGCAACCCTCCCGCCGCTATCTCCTTGTAGCAATCTCGTCCGTGAGCACGCCCCGAGGCGATACCGATGCAATTGCTATAATTATTGCTGCGGTTGCGCTAGCAGCTGCTGCTTCTGGTGAGGTAGAGTTTGGGTTTGCGGTAGAAGTAGGTGGTGGAGACCTGGAGGGTGGTGCATGGTGCTGCTGCTGCTGCTGTTGTAATCTCGGCTGAAGCTACTTGTTGGCTTCCTCTCCTCCGCCGAAGCCCCGAAGTGGCATGCGCCGAGCTGCTTCCCTTTGTTTTATGTGACGCTGATGGCCTCCACTTCCTTTCTCTTCTCCACTCCCCAAGCTCATGCCTCAACGGACCGCCCTAACTCCATCTCTACTACTACTACTTCTACAACTTCCTCCTCCTCCTACTTTATTAATACCAACTCCCCATCTGCTCCTCAATCCTCCCTCTTCCTCTTGCCTTCCCAACAGCACTCCTACTGCCAGCAGCAGGAAGAGGAGCTGCTGCAACTCCTGCTCTTCCAGCACCAGCAGGAGCAAGCCAAGATGGTGAGGAAGCGCCTCGCCTCCGAGCTCGACTTGCAGCCTGACGACGCTTCTTGTGCGCCCTCTCGCCTCCCTCGCCGCTCCGCTTCCACTGCTTCTTCCTCCGCGAACCCTCCTCCGCTCTTGGGGCAGTCGTCGCCTCTTCTCCTTCCGCCTCCCGTCGATGCCTCTTCCGTCCTGTTGCCTAGCAGCACTAGCTCGATTCTTCCATCTTTGTTGAATCCTTCGCCGCTGCTGCCGCTGCCACTGCCGCTGCCAGTGTGTGGTTTCTCTGGTTTGCCGCTGTTTCCTCCGGAGAATGATCGGATTGCTTTGCCGGCTTCGGAGATAGCGGCTGGACGCCAGTTTGCTTCTTCTTTGGCCGTTGGAGGAGGGTGTGGAGGGGCCGATGATGCCGGGGCTAGCACAGCTTTTGTGGACGGGATCATTCGGGATATTATTAGTAGCTCCGCCGCCGGTGGGGAGGTTTCTATCCCTTTGATAGTTCAGAGCGTCCGTGAGATCGTGCACCCTTGTAACCCAAGCTTGGCAGCTTTGCTGGAGTTCCGGCTGAGATCGCTCCAACCGCCGGCTCCGCCATTGCCGTCTCTTCCGGCTACCTCGCAGTCGGCTCATCAGCGGAGGATGGACGCGAGGGAGGCTCTTCCAGTTACGGAGATTGCCTCGCCGTCGATAAAGCGGGGGAACCCCGCACCGCTCCCGTTCGCGTTCCCCGCGGTGGCTACTAGCAGCGCTGGATCGGAAAAGCTGCAACCTGCACCGCCGCCTCCACAGCAACCACAACAACAATCGCAACGGAGCTCCACGTCGATTTCGTCCGATGAGGCTACGGCGGCGACGGCTGCTGCTACTACTTCAGCGGCAATGGCAGCGAGGGAAAAGAGGGTAGAAATGGAGAAGAGGAAGCGGGACGAGGAGGGGCTACACCTACTGACGCTGCTTCTCCAGTGCGCGGAGGCGGTGGCAGCCGACAACCTGGAGGAGGCAAACCGCCTGCTCCTCGAAATCTCCGAGCTCTCGACTCCCTTCGGCACGTCCGCGCAACGCGTGGCGGCCTACTTCTCGGAGGCCATGTCGGCGCGGCTAGTTAGCTCCTGCCTCGGTCTTTACGCCCCTCTCTCCACCTTGCCCCATCGCCACCGCCTCGCTTCCGCCTTCCAGGTCTTCAACGGAATCAGCCCCTTCGTCAAGTTCTCCCACTTCACCGCCAACCAAGCCATCCAGGAAGCGTTCGAGCGCGAGGACCGCGTGCACATCATCGACTTCGACATTATGCAAGGTCTCCAGTGGCCGGGCCTCTTTCACATCCTCGCCTCCCGCCCCGGCGGCCCACCTCGGGTGCGCCTCACCGGCCTTGGCTCCTCCATGGACGCTCTCGAGGCCACCGGCAAACGCCTCTCCGACTTCGCCGAGACCCTCGGCCTCCCCTTCGAGTTCGTCCCCCTCGCCGAGAAGGTGGGCAACCTTGACCCGGACCGCCTCGGCGTCTCCCGCTGCGAGGCCATCGCGGTGCACTGGCTCCACCACTCGCTCTACGACGTCACCGGCTCCGACACCAACACCCTCTGGCTTCTGCAGAGGTACGCAGGCACTTGATTCGCTTCTCTTTCTTCTTCCCTCTTTTGTTTTTTAGTGCGATTGCCAATGCCTTGTGCCCAAGCGAAATGAGAGCTCCTCCTTTCTATTTCCCTCGCGATTTTCACCTACTTTTAAGCTTTTTCCTTTTACGGTGGTAGCTTCTTCGATCGATCCAAGTTTCCTCATTTGCGATCTCTCGGTGGAAGATTGTAGTGGTTCAAGGGATCTGTTTTTTCCCCTTCTTTTTCTTCTTCTAGTATCATTGTTGTTGCTTTCAAAGCGGTGATGATGGCGGAGGTAGTACTTTTATTCATTTGCATGTAATTAAAATTGCAGGTTGTCGCCGAAGGTGGTGACGATGGTGGAGCAGGACCTGAGCCAATCGGGCTCGTTCTTGGCCCGCTTCGTGGAGGCGATCCACTACTACTCCGCCCTCTTCGATTCGCTCGGCGCCAGCTACAGCGAGGACAGCCAGGAGCGGCACATCGTGGAGCAGCAGCTGCTCTCTCGAGAAATCCGCAACGTGCTCGCCGTCGGCGGCCCGGCGCGCACCGGCGAGGTCAAGTTCAGCAACTGGAGGGAGAAGCTGAGCCAGTCGGGCTTCTGCGGCGTCTCCCTCGCCGGCAACGCCGCCGCCCAGGCGACTCTCCTCCTCGGCATGTTCCCCTCCGACGGCTACACCCTGGTGGAGGAGAACGGCACGCTCAAGCTCGGGTGGAAGGACCTCTGCCTCCTCACTGCCTCCGCCTGGAGGCCCATCAATCACACCCTTGTCGGAGCCTGCACGCGGTAGCAAAGCTCGATTCCTGTTACAAAAACCTGATCCTTTTCGTCTTCTTCAATTCCTGTGCGCATGATGCTTGATGTGTTGCCTAACGATCAAAAGTTGGCCATTGCCGTGGAATGCTTTGGACGAGGTGTGCCGTGTCCGTGGCAGCGACGCGGCGTCTGCCTCGACATGGCCATTGCTCGCAGCGTATGGTCCTTATCCATCTCACTGCAACTCTGTACCCTCCCTTAGACTTTCACTCCCTCACTCAACTCGTAGCTATTGCTTAATGGTTGAAGGAATCGAGTAATCCGTGTGGTAATGTACTATCGATTTTCTGGAGATTTGGGATGCAGCTTTTACTTGTCTTGTTTAAGGAAATCATTAAATCGCACTCTGATGCATGGGTTAAAATACTACGGGAGGAGAGGGGCCATGAAGCAGGGCAACACTGGTGTTTTGTTTGGCCCAGCAGATATGGACTTCTGTAGGCTACTGCAGCTTAAAGTGTCATATCAACTTTGAATGCTGATGTCTTCTTCAGGGAATGTTAGCGAAATGAATAAATTGATGCTTCCACCTAATAAATTAAGATTTTACGATGACAGATAAAAGATGAAATATTTATTTTTAATATTTTTGTTAATTTATTTTAAGATTAATAGGTAAAAAATAAATTATAAAAATTAATTTAATTAATTCGAACAATAATAAATATATAAAAGAGGATAGAAATTTAATTATTAATTAAGATTTGATCTTCAAATTTCATAATGATAATTATTTACGTACTAGTTATTAATTTATCTTGTGGATAATAATTTAAGATTTCTGGTAAAAAGATGAAACGCTCGCGTTAAAGTGTCATATCAACTTTGAATGCTGATGTCTTCTTTAGGGAATGTTAGCGAAATGAATAAATTGATGCTTCCACATAATAAATTAAGATTTTACGATGACAGATAAAAGATGAAATATTTATTTTTAGTATTTTTGTTAATTTATTTTAAGATTAATATGTAAAAAATAAATTATAAAAATTAATTTAATTAATTCGAACAGTAATAAATGTATAAAAGAGGATAGAAATTTAATTATTAATTAAGATTTGATTTTCAAATTTCATAATGATAATTATTTACGTACTAGTTATAATTTATCTTGTGGATAATAATTTAAGATTCCATTGTGGCAAAAAGGCAAAACGCACCCCTGCCAATCCATCCCAGTACCACCACGGAGGAGGTAAATCACGAGGGCTAGTCTAGCCAGCCCGAACAGTGACTAGTGCATAAGAAGGGTAGGAACCTGGCTACTAGCCAGGATTTGACCTCAAAATCTCATTGTGGCAACACCTCATGCACTAGCCATCAGCTCATCCCGTGGGGACAATAATTTAAGATTCCATTATGGCAATAATTTAAGATTCCATGAACAATAATAAGGAGGAAAAATAAGAAGGCCAATCTCACAAAATGACTTTGCATTATAATTATATTCTTGTACAAAACATTCTTAACGATGATAGAAAAAAACTAATTAAGCTGGTAAGTAAAACAATAATTAGGTTGAAAATAAACAAGAGCAAGATTGGACATGGAGCACTTCTTTTGTGCTTTTTCAAGCTTATTTGACAACTACTCTCCTTGCTCATTTATTTATAGACTTGAAATTATCTTTAAACGATTGTTCTCTGTGAATCTCGTCGATTGAATCTTTTCAAGTCAATTGTTTTCATGATCACTTGAGTTTCTGTCTACAATAAATAGTTGACTAGCTTAATCGTGTGTGCCATCTAGTCGATTGAATCTTTTCAAATTAATTATTTTCATGATTATTAAGACCTATGCGAGTAAGAGGAGATGAATAATTTTGATTATTTTATCTCGATTTCGTACTAATTATTTGAATGTGCAGTAAAAAATTTGAACCAAACTTGATATCATTCATATACACAACACAATTAGTTTTACTTAGTTCACCGCCTCACAATGCGAGTACATCCAAGGCCTAATCTTAATGACTTACCACCACTAAATTTTTTCCTTCTCGAATACCTTTCGGAAATAGAGAAGCCTCTTATAACACCTATTGTTATAAAATAATATAACACAAAACAAAACACAAATACAAATGAAGTGAAAATAACTTTACAAGTGAAACTTTACTTTGTTTGCTCTTTTATTACTTTGGATTGCCTTTTGATATTAGAAAATGCAGCAGCATTTTGTCTTCAAGGCTAGTTGCTTCAAATTACCTCGAAACTAATCTTTATATGGTTGTTGTTTGGGATAATTTTTGCCTTCGAGTCGATTGCTAGCCTTTACCAATCGATTTTTGTAGAAAATTCAATCGTTGACATCTGCAGAATGACTTTTTCTACATAGTTTGACCACCGCCAATCGATTTCTGAGATACAACAATCGATTGCTAACCACTAGTCGAACTGGCCAATCAATTTGGGAGTATTGTGTTCATTCAAACTAATTTAACAATCGATTGTTGTCCCATATCAGTTGATTGACAGTGAATTTGAGGTTCAACAGTCGCTCGACTTTGTTCATGCACAACAATCGTGCGCATGCTTGTGGTTGTCTTCCTGAGTTCCTCGTGCACTCCCGAGCACCGTGAGTTCGAATGGATTCTCGTGTGTTGACTCCCGTGCACTCTCGAGCACCCCGAGTTCAAGTAGGTTTCCATGTGCCGACTTCCGCGCGCGCTCAAGCACTTTGAACTCGATCAACCCGAGTCTGAGTGGGTTGTTAGGCACTTACCCGATCACCCTGAGTTCGAGTGAGTTCCTGTGTGCCTCTCGTGCATGCTTGAGCACCTTGAGCTCTATCTGCCCATTTTTGTTTGATGAAAGGATAAATATATATCATCAAAATGCACCAAATACATAAGTAACCATGGAGCCCCTTATGTCATATATAACGAACTATCATATCTGATAAGAAAGGACTATGATAGTGTACATGTGCTCACTTGGGTACCTCCTAGCTCATGTGTCATGCGTCTGCCGCTAGCTCAGTGTGAGGTAACGGCCAGAACCGGCATCTCTATCTGCATCATCATCTCGTGTGAGGTAGCGCCTGCCTCTAGCTCTGTACGGGGTAGTAGGCTAGCCCATCCTTGCTAGGTGCTCATCATGTGACCGAGCCTCTCATGGCTCCATGCGTCCAACCATCTACTCATGTCTCCTCATAATGTGTCTGAGCCTCTCATGGCTCCATGCGTCCAAATATCAACTCGTGCCTCCACCTGTGTCCGTGAGCCTATGATCATGAAGGAATGATCGCCAAGCCTCCTGGAGTCACTTTTAGCAAGTGACCAGCTATCAACGAATTTGGTGCGTCTTTACCGCGAGTCGTTTGTTGCGGACTAGATAGGCCTTTCTGGTGGGCCTATTCACCCTGCTAGGATTTTAGGCAAAGCCTCATCTGTGAACGGATTTGGTGCGTTTTTACCGCGAGCCGT
>JBBUKS010000002.1:8463718-8481492 GCA_038050645.1 Hedychium gardnerianum | reverse complement strand
ATCCAATCATGCACATAGAAGATGTGTACTCAATTAGTGAAACTTTATTTATCCAATAAATAAGTACAAATCATAAGACAATTATCGTACGACACCTCTCAAATATAACATGTCTTATATTAAAAATGATTGCACTAACACATTTAGCTTACATCAGTGAGTTGAAGTTAGATTCACTTGACTGTACTCCAAACAGAACCATTCTATTTATGACCAAAACCTCTTGAGTCGATTCTCTAGTCAATTCAACACCTTAGTTTATTAGTATTAACCTCTAATCAACTACATTAATGACTATAACTAAACAATAGTTAAGTCCTTGCCTTTGCCTATGTCAAAGTCTATAGAACTCAAAGTATAAGTGAGTCATAGACTCTCAACTCACCATTTATTTGCCAAGAGGCCATGCCTCTTATTCTTCCTTGTTAGCCAAGAGGCCTCACCATCAATCCTTCCTCATGCCAAGAGGGTTCACCTCTAAGTCTTCCTCCTTTACCAAATGTCTCACCTTTAGGATTTCTTCATTTGCAAAAAAGCCTCACTTCTTAGTTTTCCTCATCTACATGATACTTGGTTAGCCTTAACCTTCCATCACCACCAACAGTCAAGTATCTAGTCACCGTTGACTTTCTTGCGCTACTCTAACTATCAAATATCCCATCAATCTTGATTTACTTGGACTTCTTATCTACCAAGGTATTTTTTGAACTTCTCATCTATCAACATTTGTTGGACTTCTCCTTTACTACGCCTATTAAATTTGTCTAATTGTCAAGTATCCAATCAACTTCAACTTACTTGAACTTCTTCCATCCATTCCATTGCACTTGCAATATCTTATTAAGTATTCTACATCTATACACTTTATAAACTTTATTAGTGAACACAATATTGCCTAATTTATTTCCCCAAACATCAAAACCACTTGGTCAAGCTTGACCACTTGGGTTATGATTACACCAACAATCTCTTTAAATCCACTTGTTTGAATTCAATCATTTGGGGCATAATTTTACTAACAGTTCAAAATCTTCAAGTTGAAAATGAACAACTAAACCATAAGTGGTAAGTTTGAAGAAAGCCATAGAAAAGTTCATTAATGGCTCTAAGTATCTTAACATGATCATGAAAAATCAAAAAGTGAACCATAATAAGATCAAGCAAGAATATAAGTCAATATCAAAATGAAAGGCCTATTCTTTATTAAGTACAGGGGTTAGCCTATTGGATTCATCTAGTAGAAGAGGCACATTGGCGCATTGCAAAAATAAACTATTTTAGTTTTTTTCTATGCTTACATTCATGTGAAGATGATTCAAACTAGATTAAATGGATGAGGTTTAGATCATCATAAATTCTTTAAGACACAATGAGCACTATATCATCCAACCAATTTGATCCCTCGAGTAACAAGTGTAGGATCAAATGGAGAAACAAGAGGGGGTGTAAGGTTAATATCCTATAGATGAAATTGATCGCTTGAGTTCATAACCAAGGTTAGTTACACAACAAAAATATAAAATAATAATAAGAAAACTCAAACTATGCAAACACTTCTATTTATGTTATTTGGAACCCATCCTTGGTTCCTATTCCACAACCTATGACATGTTAGTGAGTCATTCCTTAAATCCCTCTATCTTTTCTCCTTTTCAAATTCTTCCAGAGGAGGAGAAATCACTTACTTTTTGCTTATGATAAGAACAAGAAGAAAAGAATATGTAAGTATAACATAGAAAACATTGACGGTGTAATTAGGCCCAACTTAGTCTTGATAGACTAAGGTTAATTTGTGCTTAGATATTCAAACAATATGTTTGTTGATCAAGGTTGATTAGATACTTGATGTTGGATGAAGTTCAAACGGAAATCACTATTCATTTGGCAAGATTGCACAAATTAGCACATAAGGTTACTTTACATGTGGTATTGATACTTGACATTGAATAGCATATGTACCTAAAAATACAAATTTTTAACTACTCTTATTGCGATCACAACAAGATTTCACAATCTAGAACAATAAAATAAAAAGAACAGACACACAAGAAAGTACCATTCATCACACATGACTTTTACTTGGTTCAATAACCCCAGACTTATATTTCATGGCCCATATAATATGTTAGTGGATCACTTACTCTTTCATGGTCAAATATCGGAGGTGGTGAAATCTTTTATAGAATCACAATTATACGGGGAATTACAATATAGCTCAATACAAGAAGGAAGGCTTCTAATAGGATTTAACCAACTCTATGTCACCTATCTTGGAACCTTGATGAAATCCTTCATTTACAGCCTTTGAAACCTCTTGTTGTAATTTTATCCGTGGCTAATTAGTCAATTGTTATTCACCATTAGATAATTGGACTTTGACTGATTCCTATAGATCATAATAGTTTCCTTTGGTGATTGCTTCATCCATGCTCAACCAATCCATTGGACTTAACCAATTCTTGTGGATTATGACCGTTTACTTCAATTACTACTTCATCCAAATTTCATTAATCG
Source organism: Hedychium gardnerianum (assembly GCA_038050645.1). Taxonomy (NCBI): domain Eukaryota; kingdom Viridiplantae; phylum Streptophyta; class Magnoliopsida; order Zingiberales; family Zingiberaceae; genus Hedychium; species Hedychium gardnerianum. The sequence continues at coordinate 8,478,978 of JBBUKS010000002.1, read as the reverse complement.
AATGCTCATAGGCCTTAGTTAACTGGCTAGATGATTGATCTCCAGAATTGACTATTCTATTTGTATTTGCGTTGGCCACCTACTCAACTCAACCATTAGTCGACTAAGGACTCCTTCATTTGATTGGTTTGTTGACTTCAACTCATCTAATGACCAAGTCCGATTTATAATCCTAAGTATATTCTCTCTTAATTCTCAACTCACTTAGGGGTGAGTAAAAATTTAATTAAATCAAATAAATTGATTGAACCGATCAAATTTAAAAATTCGATTCGATTTTTCGAAAATTTAATTTTTTTTCAAAAAAATCGATTAATTCGGTTTGAGTTTGGTTTTGAAATTTCTTATTCAATTAAATCGAATAGACCGAATAATCCGAATTTTTCGTCAAATCAAATTTTTAGACCCGATTTTTTAGATTGAAATCGAAATTTTATTAAATCCAACCGAATTTTTTGACCATAATTAGAAAATTTGGTTAATTCGGTTAAACTGATATTTTTTCGATTCAGTTCGATTTTATTAAAAAATTCGATCGGTTCGATTTGTTCAGAAAACATCGATTTGGTTCGATTTAGTTAATTTAGTTCAGTTCGATTCGATTTTAACCGAATACTCACCTCTAAGCTCACTATCCACTTGTTTTTATCACATAGCCAACTCCCTTCTAGTTTCTCAACCCTCGAAAGGCACCGAGCCCTTGTCTCTCTTCTAGTGTCATTCTTCTAGCTACACTTATGTAGTCTACCTCGACCATCTACCATCAAGATTCTCATCCCTCAGATGCATTAAGCTCTTGTGCCATTCTTCATACTCTACTTGCAAAGTAAACCTCAAACATCTCCTGTCAAACTTCTCATCCCTCAAATGTATTAAGCCCTTAGCTCATCCCTTGTGCCATACTTCATGGTCCGCTTACATAGTTTACTATCTTAGGCACAATACTCTAATGTTCCTCATACTATGGTCTCACAAGTGTCCCATACCTTCTTCAATCTCTACGAACCCAACCCATCAGATAACCATGACCTTGGCCATGCTAAGTTGTCTCCATGTGTGAATCCATCGACTCCTTGCACACTTCATCACACAAATTAAATGAAAAGAAAAAGTTTAACTTAACTCTTTGCTCAAATATCAAAATCTAAGGTACATTCGCATTGTTAGTATGTTCCAGTAGTTTGTTCTCCAACAATTCCTTACGTCCTAGTCTAGACATTATCATGTTTACAGGCATGAAATCATCACCTACTTTCACATACAAGAAACTAGTCAGATATTGTCATAGCGTGAAGTTGATATCTCATCTAGATCACTAATATATACACATTTTTATAACATCACCTTAATTGTTCTTTAGAATCATTTCACTATCTCTCCTATTTCATCCCCGAAGAAGCAATGCTATACAGAACTTTTATTACAATCTTTCAATTATACAAGATAATAATAAGATGATGATAAAAGTGATTTTATTCATGATGACAAAAGACGAAACGTTCGTCTCAAACGTTCTCGTCAACCCATCTCAAAACTAATACTAATACGAAGAAGATTAATCACAGAAACTAATTTACTAACCCAGACCAATGCACGGGATAAAAGCGTTTTCATTCATATGTGTACATCATATATAGTGATCTCCTATTACAATCAAATTACTCTAGGCACTATCGCTTACACAACTAAAGTCAAATAAGAAATCAAATAGACCATGCATGCATAAGGAGACAACTAGAGAAATTAAGAGGATAAATACAATTGATCTTTCAACGTGAGTCCAATCGGGCCCAACTTGTTTTGAGTTCCCATATATAATTTCATCTTTTGAGATTGGGTTATTGAATGAGGGAAAAATGATTAATTCCCTTCACTTGTGTGTTAGTGCATCATCTAAAGTCTTTTTACTAGCAATCATCCTTTAAAATATAATAACTTTTGTTTTAAAATAATATCACTTTAAATTTAAAGACCTTGAAAACTTTTAAAGCATTCATTTTTTTAAAAAATAAAAACAAATGCTCTGTTTACCCGAAGAGCGAATGAATGAGAGAAAGGAATCAATAGAAGATAAAAATCCTCAATGAAATGGGAAAAGATCAACAATGGATCAGTCATATTGGGAAGGAAAGCATAAGGAAAGAAAATGATGAAACGAATGACTACTAAAATGAGGGGAGAAAATCATTGGAAAAGAGAAGGTAAAGGACACTTTGCTAGCCACTGAGCTGCAGTGGCATGCCGCCATGAGGCTTGGCCGCTGCAAGCTCATGGCTTCTTCGCGTGTCAGTCACGAGCTCACGGAGGCCTCGCATCAATGCGGAGGCTAGCCTGGCTACGGGCTCTCTGTAAGGCTACGGAGCCTGGTTCGTGTGAGCCGCCTGGCACCGTTGCGTAGGAATGTTAGACAGATGGAGAAGAGTTGGGATTGTCGAAGATGTGAGGAAAAGGAAGGAAAACTTATTGCATCTGATTTTGGGTGGATGAAAAATAAGAAAAAAATTAATCCATTGATGGATTTGAAATCCATCCTTTTAACTTTACTCCAAATGAATGAGAAAAGTATTTTAACTTTGGTACAATTCATTCTTCATCCATCTTTAAAAGTAAATAAGTCATGCATAAAGGGAACATACCACAACTTGATCGAAGTTAGGAGTTATTTTTATAAGCATATAGAGCTATTCTTAAAGAGCGAAAATTGGGTTGTTTCTTTGAAATTTAAAATTCAAAATGAGAAAAACGAAGCCCCTTTTCTCTTTGTTTGACAACTTCACAATGAAGGGAAGAGGTCCATGTTGCCCCTCTATTCAAATTGGTGGCAAACAGCAACCGGCACACCTCTTTGGTGCGGTTCGGATGCAAACAGTGTTGAAAATTTGAATAAAAATAAGGAGAAGCGAATGGAAAGGACTTCATTGTGAATGAGAATTTTTAGGTTTTGGGAGTTTTAAAGCGTTATGGTTGGTCTATAGTGTATCATAATCATTAAAGTTGTGAACATATACATGAGAGATACTCTCTCACACACGCCCATGCACCTACGGGAGCATGACCTACACACGTCGAATGTCGGACCGGTCAAAATAAAATTTGTTGGACGGGAGGCTAAGACCTTGGGCAGAAATATAGAGAGACACAAGAGCAAATTTGTTGGACTACAATAAAAGGTCGGAGCTCCTATATAAGGAGGCTAAGACCTTGAGCAGAAATATTGAGAGACACAAGAGCATATGCATAAGCAAATTCTTATACCTTCATTCTCTGATTTTCCTTTCTGTCATTCATTTTGATCGACAATCTTCTCGTGATAGCAATCGAATACTTTTTCAGTTCGTCATGAATAACTTGTGTTAGGTTGCGATCATGGTTTCTCTGTTGTATCCTACAAAACAAACGTCCACCATAACCTCGAAGCACCGCCGAAGGGAACAAATCTGTTTTAAAAAAAATACATTAAATACAGGCCTCAACGTCTCCTTTTCCCAATCGTGCGACCCATTCTGTCTCGCCCTCCTGACTCGACGTTTGACAACCCACTCGGGAGTTAGATCCGGTCGGCACCTCAGCCTACTCGAGGTACTCGAGATTTTTTGGGTCATTGAGTGGTAGCTAGGCAATCGACCGACTCAGTACTCGATGTCCCAACTCTACACTCGGCAACTCAACCAACTAGGCACTCAGGAGCTTAGCGATTCGGTCAAATCGATACTAGACAGTTGGCGATTTGGTCTCCTGACTTGGTATTCAGGCAACGACTCATTCAGACTCGGCAGTCGAACGACTCGACCAACTCTGCACTCGACTTTCTAACTCGGATTCAACATTCAGCTTCTCACTTGGACTCAGAAAGCACCTGAGAGCACTCGGTAGTCGGTGAGAGAAGTCCTAACAACTCAACCTAATTGACAGCTTAAGATTATCATTTCAAATCATCTCAATAAATAAGACTAAATTTAATTTTTGTATAATTTAAATTTAATAAATTTCTCAATAACTCCGGATACAATCTCCCATAAAATATTTTCCAACAAATAGTAACAGCAAAGCAGAAATATTTTCCAACAAATAGTAACAACAAAGCAAGGGGCCACGCGACATGTTTGATCTCGACGCAAGAATGAAAAGGGCAAATCCCCTCTTCTACTATCAAGTACCAAATTGGCTTGGACCATGAAAAAGGACACTAAATGTCGTGCAAGGCTACCCAATTATCCTATTTTGGTTTCTTCATATCTGTTCAATTGGATGTCAGTCCAATTAGGATTTTGGCCCACATCTGGGCATTCAACCCAATTAACTCTGCATTGTAATTTTTCCTCCATGAATTATCATTTACATATATTTTAGTTAACGCCCACTTCTTATATATAAACTACTTTCCTCATTGGATCATAAAGTGATTCATGCCAAACCAGAATTACTACACATTCCAAACACTTTTTGTTGTTGTTGTTTAGGGATTTTAGATGGGCATGGATCTCACCCCAACAATTTATCCATGAATCCTTGAATGCAAACGACTTCTCTACGTAGTAGTTGTTTATTGCAGGAGGCCTGAGACTTGGAAATCCTATTAGAGTTTAGCTTTTGCTGAAACAGAAACTCAAAACCAGGCTAGATGCTAGATTAGAATTACAAGGTGTAGTGATTTAAAGCCATAGAATTAGCCTTAGATTCTGCAAGTAAAGACTGAATCTCGACCGAATGCAACATTGCAGAGAACATCATAGATCATCGAGTTAACTACAGTTCCTAGATCCAAGCTCGTGAGGTGTAGAAAATTCATCGAGGAGAACCATGAAATGAAGTTCCCTACTCAAACCATCGACTGCGGAGGAGCTGCCTTCCAGAGTACTACAGCCCCGGAGCAACACACTGCAAGTAGTTCTTGAGTATGATCTTCATAAATTTGATCACAGAATGAGAGCACCATATCAGTTCATGTCAGAGATCCTCCTTGCCACCAAGTAAGTACAACGTATATGCCGAAATAACCCATAAAAAAACTAGTAGTTATTCTATCTCCAAAGACCCAGCTGTCGTTGTCGGAAGGTCGCCGGACTTATACCATCTGAGTGATGTTTGAGCAAGTGTACCAATGGCCCTGGTCTCCGGAAAGATAAACCCAACTTTTTAGAGGAGAGATCTAATTGTTCATCGTTGAGATGTCGATATGAAAGAAAAAGTGCAGTGACATGACCAAAAGTATACAATTTTATCCTTGCCAAGCGTAAATTTCTACACATTCAAATCAATAGTGTGAAATGGAACAAGTTTAGATTTATATCTCAAATAGGCGTGATAAGAATATCGCCCTCTACTTTGTCCATGTGGCTCGGTACCTCATGAAGCTATGATCGAGTCCATATAATTGCTCTAAATTGATCCAAATTAAAGTTTGATTGACCTTTAATTATTTTAAAATTTGATACCCTCAATTCACTTGCAAATTAACCTTTAAATTAATTTGAACAAATTAAAATTTGACTAGCTTGCCTCAACATTACTTTTTTAATTATCTAATTAATGAGTTGGAATAACTAAAACTCAATTATTCCTTCCCTTATGACTACATGCATTATATGACAAGTTCTCGAGTTTATCATGTGTAACTCTATAGACTCCCAAAACTAGTAGCTGTGATACCTAAATTGACCAAATGCCTTGATCTCACGTGAATACCTACTTCATCAATTTAAGCACACAAGTCCATATGGACCTAAAAAGCATCTAGATTATCCATCAACAAGAGTTTTTTATATTTTATTTTTAATTTTTTTAAGCTAGCACTAGACATTCATCTAATCCTCTGAGTTGACTAATTTTGAAAATAATCTATTTGATTTCATAGAAATTTCTCATTCACCATCAGAATAAATTTGAAAGTGCTCGTAGCGGGCAATCCAGTAGCTCAACATCCCAGATTTATCATCTCACTGAGAAAAAAAATATTCCATAATATATCATAATTAAAAATTAAATTATAAATATTTGAGAGATTATATGAGCATCCTACCACTATACTATTGCCCGAGGACAAAGCATATCATGCCATACAATTTCTCTTATCAACTTATATTATGATGTGTGCCTAGGACTTAATTAGATCATGTGTATCCTAATAGACTCCATCAAAGTGACACTTGATACAACCATAACCTTTAAAAAGAATATCAATTTAAAAACACTTCTCAACTAGTTTCCGTTTCCATTTCCATTATACACATATTTAATCCACACGGTCATCGATTGAATTGCTTACCTCCTCATCAGTAAAAGTAAAATGCCTGACCACAAGTGTGTTCATGCAACTCTTTCAACGAACCAAATGCCAAGTTTCAAAGTATGCTGATCTCCTTATGTGATGTGTAGTAACTTCATGTTTAAGGACCAATTGCACTCATGTAAATAAGATCCCATAGCCACTAGGTAAATTACTAAATGGGTTCTCACTGAGTCATGACCAATAGAATGTTCCCTAACAAACCACCTATCTTCTATTCTAAGAACACTGACGGTTTAAATAGGCATAATTTTACAAGAGATTTTCATTACTCTAAACATCATCATGTCTATTTTATGATAAGTCAAGAGATATTGGTCATGTATCTCTTGACGATAACTCTAAAAACACTGATCGTTTGAATGAGCATTTGCGAGTGTTGTTTTGATTTATCTTGATGATTGATGGAAAACTTCCATGAAATCGAATCAATCATCTTCAGAATTAGTCAATTCAAAAAATTAAATATCTAGATTATCAAAAAAAAATTACTAATTTGCTAATGAACTTACAACAACATTTCTTGCTTAAAACACTTTCTTCATTATGTATCCGTTGAGTTAGAAAATATATCCCAACTTCGAATAGATATCATCATGGTCAGTTTGAAAAGTAGCATTCTCAAACCCTTCCATGATGAACTTTCTTCCTCCATCTCCATACACAAAGAATAAATATTTAATTCTTCTTGTCCTTAAAAATATTCTTGATGTAATTCAGTGACTATTGATATGGGGAGTATGAGAAGTCTTCACATGTACTAGAGATGTCAAAAGCCTTATTGAGATGGAGGTCAAAATAAGATGGATCCATCGGATCATCTTCGCTCAGCCACTAGTTATCCCGACTGACGCTGACCTGCCAGTCATCGCGACTGATGCTGACCCACCAGTCATTCCAATTGACGCCGACTCGCCAGTCATCCTGACTGATGCCGATCTGCTAGTCATCCTAACTGACGTCGATCAGCCAATCGGGCCCCTGAGCTGATCCGCCAGTCACTCGAGCCGATCCGATTTGCTAGTCACTTGGGCCCCCGAGCCGATCCGCCAGTCACTCGGGCTGAGCCGATCCACCAGTCAGTCGAGCCCCCGAGCCAATCCGCCAGTCATTCGGGCTGAGCCGATCCGCCAGTCACTTGGGCTGAGCTAATCCACTAGTCATTTGGGCCCTCGAGTCAATCCGCCAGTCACTCGGGCCGAGCCGATCTACCAATCACTTGGGCCCCTAAGTTGATCCTCCAATCACTCAGGCCAAGTCAATCCGCTAGTCACTGGGGCTCCCGATTAATACCGACCTGCTATTCATCCCAACTGATTAGTCATTCGGGCTGAGCCAATCTGCTAGTCACTCAGGCCAAGCCGACCTGCCAGACATTCAACCCCTCTCTAGTTTGTCCTATCAAAAAACTCTCCAACCCAGTCATCCCAACTAATTGGCAGCACATGAGCCCCATATTGGTTGTCAGCACCGTGGGTTATCCAAACACGTGGAGTGGTATGGGTGACTTAGCATGATCCCTACAAGATCTCTACGGTACAAGACATGGCAACATAATCCTCTAACATTTGTGACATGACATATCCTTTATTATAGATGTGACATCTAATTAATGCGGGGATTATAAATGTGTTATAAAAGGTCCCTTCCCTGCAGGCGCAGGTATGCTCCCTTCTTCGCTCAAACACAAGCTTCATTACTGTTCTTCTTTCTTGCTTTCTACTGTACTAACTTGAGCGTTGGAATGACTGCACCGAGGATGAGCTAATCCGCTAGTCACTTGGGTTCCCAACTAATATCGACCCGCCAGTCATCCCAACTGACTAGTCATTCAGGATGAGCCGATCTGCTAGTCACTCAAGCAAGGCTGACCTGCCATACATTCAGCCCCTCTCCAATTTGTCCTACTGAAAAACTCTCCAACCTAGTCATCCCAACTGACTAGCAGCACATGAGCCCCATATTGATTGTCAACACCGTGGGTTATCCAAACATGTGGAGTGGTATGGGTGACTTAGCATGATCCCTACAATATCTCTACAATACAAGACATGAGCAACATAACCCTCTGACATTTGTGACATGGAATATCCTTTATTACAGATGTGATATCTAATTAATGCGGGGATTGTAAATATGTTATAAAAGGTCCCTTCCCTGCAAGCGCAGGTTTGCTCCCTTCTTCGCTCAAACACAAGCTTCATTACTGTTCTTCTTTCCTGCTTTCTACTCTACTAACTTGAGAGTTGGAGTGACTGCACAGGCCCCCTGGCCTGCTTACTAATGCTCCATTCCTCTTGTTTGATGGTTCTGCAGGCACAAGTGTTCCCTCATCGAAGTCTTCTTCCAATCAACCTTCCAGTAAGCTCATCAACGTTCCAGCCTTCACTAATTTCAAACAGGATCAACCACCATCAGGGTTGGATTGATATCTACTACATATGCTAATTGCATATGACATCAAGCCTCATATATTATGACATACATGATCGATTCAAATACCAAAGCATATAGAATTAGTTTCGTCCTATCTCTCTCACCTTGTGCTTTGGAGGGCACATGCTATCAAATAGGGAGATTCCATGAGACATTGAAACAAATCCTCTCTTGAGCTTTTCCATACTAAATTGTTTCAATATCTTATTGAAGTACAAGCTCTAGGAGAGTCCTAACAACCTTTGAATCTATCTCTATAGATTTTTATCCTAGTATATAGATTTCTTCTCCTAGATCCTTCATTAAGAACATCTTCGACAGCCATATCTTGACAAATTGCAATATCAAGATGTCATTCCTAATAAGAAAAATACTATCCACATAAAGTATTCATAAATATGATTGTGCTCCCATAGCCTGTTAGTGTAATTGTACTCTAAGTGGTTATGTTCAACCTTAGATTTGATATTGGTGCAAAGGATTTAAGTCATATCTTGCATTGTGATTTGATATATGTGTTTAAGTTCTGGAGGGATTTGACAATATTGAATTTGATGATGTGACTAGAGGGGTGAATAGACGCTTGACACTTTTGTTGTTAGATCATATTTGTCCACTAGGTGTTAGTGCTCCACGGCCTATGATCTATAGATGGATTACTCTCCGAATCACTATTATCATTTCTCCTCTTTGGATACCTTGGAGGTGACAAAACCTATTATAATAACTTATTCTTACAACAATATAAAGGATACACACATACAAGCAATAATGAAAAGGTACAAATAAATAAACTTTACAATGGAATTTTGTTTCCTTAGGATTGCTCACAGTAGCCCTAGAACACAACAACACTCTCCTTGGAATTAGTTGTAAGTGTTCTTATGAACTCCTCCATGAATCCCCCTTGTATAAGGTTTCTATTCAATATAGAATTTGTTGATAAGTCGATTGCTTTCTTTCTTCTAATTGAATACTACACTATAGTGAAGAAGAATTTGAATGTTGCTATAACTTTATTTGCATCTTGAGTCGTTATTCCTAGTTTATCATTTAATTGATTATCATTACTTGCTGATACACTAGTCTATTTCATAATTGATTGGTCCCTGAAAAAAAAATTCTATCTATTGACATTTTAGCATGAGTCGCATCAGTCGACTTCTCCAAACTACAAATCCTTGAACAACCTTATGATTTTGGGGTTCTTTAGTTAACTCTCCCAACTTATCAATCAACTTCTCCAAACCCTAAATTCAACCAAACCACAATTTTATGGTTTCACATCCATTAGTTGACCACTCCACTCTACTAGACGATTGCATTATGGTTTCAATCACTTCAAAGTTAAATCCATGTAACGCTAAGTGAATCCATGTCTTTGGGACTTCTTGGGATACCTAATACAGGTCAACCTTAATTTATTAGGATTTCATCCTTGCTTAGTATTCTATTGACCTTAATCTATTAGGACTTTCTTTGCCTAAAGACTCCTGATTTATGAGACATCATCCATTGCACAATATCAAATAAATCTTGATCTACCAAGACTTCTACTTGCCCAACCTTAGGTCACTCTTGACCCGCCATGACTTTCAATACCTAGATTTCACTCTTTTAGGATTTCAACCTTGTATGACATTTAGTCACCCTTGACTACTAAACATTTAATTATCTATGTTCTGTTTAAACTTTTATCATGTCTAACATTCACTCCTCCTTGACCTTTTAGGACTTCCCCACTGTCAAATATTTAGTCCTTCATGACCTACTTGGATTTTCATCACTTGATTAACATCTAGTTCTGCTTAACCTATTAGAACTTTCTTCACTACCAAACCTTGTTAAACTTCTCTAGTACCAAGTGTATAATCTACCTAACCCATTTGGATTTTTCATTTGCCAAATGTTTGGTTGACCATGACTCATTTAGATTTATTTCAATATCAAGTTTTGGTCAACCTTAATCTATTTGATATACCATCTCTAATCATCAAACATATTGTACAAATATATTGCTCAAATATTGAAACTTGATCTATACCATGGTCAACCTTGACCGAGGGCTAATTGCACCAATAAACAAGAAACACATGGAACTTGAAGAGCTCATGACTCAACAAGGTTGAGTGATATGCATGATGACTTAGCGCGGCCAAGGTGATGTTATATTTGAGATATGTCCTAAGACAATCACCTTATGATATGTACTATTTATTGGATAAATAAAGATTCATTATTTGAGTGTACATTCTTAATGTATATGATTGGATCTTAAACTCATTTATTGAATATCCGCAATACAATTCATTGCATGAGAGAACTTATGATTGGATCACAACTAGTGAGTATCTCTACATGTATAATTATGAACGTATTGAAATATTTCCTAGTCAATGAATTAATGAGTTCGAACATCATCGATTCTGAGAGACTAGCACGTGTTATACTCCTTGGTTTAACCAAACAGTTGCTCCTCACTAGCTGTAGACATTGGGATGTCGAGAGTTAAACGTGGATGCTAGTTAAGGGTAACTAGTTCATTAAAGTGACATTCCATGAGACTTCATATGATTCTTTATATATATGGATATGTCAATGAAGATCTCATTGCAGTTTAAGTGCGAGTTTCCTTCGACTTGAGGTATTCAAGTCACCTTGGTCATGTAAACTTATACTTTGACATCTTAGTCGATATATCTCCACGGAGGTGTAGGTATGAGATGATTAGGTATAAGTCGAAGTGCCCAAACGTGTTTGGATAGCCCATAGAGGATTCACCGCTCATTGTATAAGGAGACGTATACCCTATGGCCACTTGTTAACATTGTTACTCGAAGTCTTTGGCTAAAGTAATACATGTCAAGAGTATGATACTCTTGGACACATGTCTGAGTAATTTAAATCCATAGGACGAGGAAGTATAACTTGGAATAGGTGTGGCATAGTCAGCCTAGTGGGAACTGACACATGGACTATGTCCTGAATCAAGTGGGTATAAGACGAGTGAAAGGAACGAGACATGACTCACTATAGTTGTTGAAGTGTTCAAAAAGTGGTTCTAAGATCAATCGTTGATTTTTCGGTCAATTGGGGATCATGATGTACTACTAGGTGTCACTCATGATCTATTTGTAATTAATGGTTAATTATGAATTACCAACATAATCGAAAATCTATTGGGTCTCACGCACTATGAGTATATCCAAACTTAAAACGAGTTTGAGAATTGAATTCTCAAATCGAGTGAGACTAAGTCTGGTTGGACCAGATGAAGGGCAAATATGAAAAGATATTTTGTCACAAAGGAAGCATAGATGAACCACATCTTTTGAAGATGAATTGGATCTTCTATGGTTTAATTATAAACCAAATTGGTTTGGTTTTAATTAAAAGAGGTTTGGTTATTGAACCAAGTGGTTTGATTTTTGAACCAACATGGTTTGGTCTTGAACCAAACTTAAGGCTATTGGTTTGGATTTTGGGTTTACAATAATGGGTTAAGATTCGCTAATCAAACCCGTTAGGAGATCTATAAATAAGATTCAGGTAGAAGAGAATTAGCTTTGGATTTAAAACCTAAAAGTTAGGTTTTGTATTCTCTTCCCCCCTCTCCTTTTTGTGCAGCTGACCACCAAGGGAGGAACTCCCTTGGTCTGCTATCCAGGACCTCCGGCCAGCCATCACCCTCTGGCCAGCAACCCTCCACTGGCTAGAAGGACCTCGAGCAGATCCCTTTGACAAGCTGCCACTGCCCCACGCGAGAAGAGCCGACGGATAGAATTTTATCCGTCGCCGCTAACCCTTCACCGACCCTTCTCGAGCTCTATTTCTTGTTCCTGGAACCCTGACGCATCAGGGTATGTTATCCCTCTTCGGCAATGATATCATGGATGCCGGACAACGAGGAGAAGTTGCGGACAACAACTTCTAAAGGACCGGACAACAACCCCTTTCTCAGTTGCTCTCTCCCTTTCTTTGTGCCGTCGGGTTGCCCTCGCCATTGGGCACAAAATTGAGTTGAGACTCTCTCTTTCAGATCCATCGTCTCCCTCATTTGGTTAATACCAAATCAGAGATGAAAGCTCGTGTCTTTGTGAAGTCATCTCGACGATTACTTGGCGTGGATACGAATAGAGGCGAGGCTTCATAGCGTCGTTGGTTGATGTCATTTCTACTCCACGTGATTCGTCAAGTATAATTTAATTATCATAAAATTTTATTATGCAGTTATGTTTGGCATATTATATCCTGCATGCATGTGATGTGTGTATTGTAATAATAATTAGTTATTATTTATGCTTCTGTTGTGCGTTTTGCGAAACATGTCCAACGCACGCATCCATCGGGCTCCCCAACAGTGGTATCAAAGCCTGATTGTACTTCGACATAATCATAAAATTGTTTTATGAGTCGTAGTTGGTCGTAAATTTAATTTTGAAAAGTTGAAAATTTGTTTGGAAATTTCAATTTTGGAAAGTTTCCTAATTTGTTAGGAAAATCTAATTTTAATTTTTTTTTGAAATAATTTAGGAAATTCTAATTTTGGAAATATTCTGAATTAATTGAGAAATTCTAATTATGAAAATATATTTCCTAATCCATTAGGAAATTTTCAAATTAGGGAATTATTTCCTAATTAATTAGATTTTTTTAATTGGAATTTTTTTTCTAAATAAAATATATAATTAGATTTGGAAATTGTTTCCTAATTTAATTAAGGAATCTTGATTTATGGAAATCAGATTCTTAATCATATTTTATTTTCAAATAAAATGTATGACAACTATGGCATTAATTATGCCATGATTAGTTACATTAATTATGTCAAGTCATGTCATTTGTCATGATTAGTTACATTAATTATGTCATGTCATGTTTATGTCATATCATGTACATAGTTTATTTATTTGCATGGAAAAGAGGATGAGATTGAAACCCTTTACAAAATAATTAAAGCCTACACCTTGCATTAATATGGTAAGAACTAGAGTTTAATTTTTTTGATTGAGTTGTTGAACTTACTCCAAGCTCGACCTGAAATTAGATATGTTTGAACCATTGACATATGATCTCATGATTAACGGGTCAGCTTTAACTTGAATCATTGATTTATTGGACTCACTCCAAGGTCAATGTGGATAGAGGTGAAGTTGAGTGTTATACATATGATGTATACGTGTTAATGAGTTAACAACCCAATGTTTATGTGAATATCAATTAGTTGATAACATAATGTGATAGTTATATATGTGTGATATATAATTAGTATATGTGATACCTACCACTAGATATAAAAATGATTTGTTGGACTCACTCCAAGGTTGCTCTTATCTATAGTAGATATCAACCCACTTTGAGAAAACCTATGATCTCCCGAATTCAAAGTAAGAGCTCTTGAATTCGATAAATAAGTGGGATTCATCTATGTATGTAAATTGTTTATATTTACAAAGTGAAGCATCTCTCTCATGTTTGCTCGATTGTGTATTTCTAGGTTATTCATTTGTGCATGATGTCTATAAATTTGCGTTTGATTTTGGATATGAACAAACTGACTAGGCCGAACTTCCTGGACTGGTATCAGAATTTGAGAATCGTTCTCAAATATGAAAAGATAGCCTATGTCTTCGAAGAATCTCTTCCCGAACCTCTTGCAGATGATGAGATAGATGACTAAAGGTTAGTCTATCAAAAGCACACGGCTGACTCGAATCTGGCCAGCTACTTCAAGCTAGCCTCGATGTCTCCCGAATTACAAAAATAGCATGAACATATATATGCTTATACTATTGCTTTTCATCTCCGTGAGTTGTTCAATGAGCAAGCGAGATCCGAATGGTTTGACGTCTCCAAGATCCTCTTTCACTCACGGATGCAAGAGGGTTCATCTGTGGTGCAACATGTACTAAAGATGAACGACTACATTGAGTGGTTGAGATCACTTGGTTTTGTGATGGATCATGAATTAAGTATTGACTTAATTATGCATAATTTGCCTGACAATTATTCCTAGTTTGTGATGAACTATCGGATGAACCATATTGAATCCATAATTCCAGAACTGATCAACATGCTCAAGACTATGGATCCATCTATTAAGAAAGAACAAAAGACCGTAATGTTGGTTGACTCCTTGAAGAAAGGTTCTAAGACAAAGTTAAAGCATCAAGGTAAAGGAAAGAAAAAATCCAAGCCAATAGATCTTGCTCCAAAGGCCCATGTCACAATTGTAGCAAGATGGGACACTAGTGAAGAAACTGTAAGATCTATCTTGAGTCCATGAAGAAGAAGACGACATCTGATGCCCCATCTGCTTCAGGTATCTTCGTTATTGAATATCATACTATTTTCTCTGACACCTGAATATTCGATACTAGGTGTGACTCATATATATGTAATGACATACAGGTGCTAAGGAATAGTAGAAGACTAACCAAGGGAGAATCAAATTTGCGAGTTGACAATGGAGCAAAGGTTACAACTGTCACCATCAGAACTTATTTGTTAAAGCTTCCTAGTAGACTAGTTTTGGAAT
>JBBUKS010000002.1:8431949-8446336 GCA_038050645.1 Hedychium gardnerianum | reverse complement strand
GGTATACACTCTAACATGTAGATCTAGTGTAGATCTAGAAGAAAACCTAGTATATGTAAATATTTTTTATCTTCGCATGGATCCGATGGCAAAGGATCTAGGGCTTTCCGCTGCGCATTTGCGTATTTAGCGCCCTAGACTTCCTTACAAAGGTCAACTCAAGAAGTAACATAGAGTGGAATCAAGGTAACTTAAGTAACTACTACGTACAAAATATAGATTCATGTACAAAGATCAAAGGAACTACATAGGTCAAAGTAGGAACTACCCACCTCTATTGTAGCCTCTTCAAGTTAAAGGGCATGCCTCGAGCTCAAATATTACAAGTATAGGATACTAAGGCAATCTAAGTACTAGAGTAGTCCTAAAAATAAAGTTAAATTGGTCTATCAACCTATTGATTAATTCATATGTTAATCATTAACTCATCACTATTAATCCATTTGATAATTAATTAGTCAATCACTAATCCAATTACCAATCCCATTAACTATCAAGTTGATTAAATTAATCAACTATTAAACTAGTTAATAACTCAATTTATGAATTACTCAATTAATTAATCTATTAATACATTTAATAAGATAACTAATAAATTAATTAATTACTTACACAATTCATTAAATCTAAAATTAATTAGTTTATTAACTAATATAATTAATTAATCAACTAATCCTTAATTAATCAATATTAATCAGTTATTAAATACCTATTAGATAATAAATCATTTATTCCACCTACAAATAATTTAATTATTTAATTTGTAACCAAGATTAAATTATCAATTAATTAATTAACTTAATCAAATTAAATTCAAACTAATTAACAATATTTAATTAATTATCAAGTAAGCTTTAATTAATCAATACCTAATAGTTAACCTTTTGTTAACTCCAACGATGACACAAGGCTCTTCCTTAGGCGGCGGCTACTCGAGCAAAAATTTCGGCAAAGTAGTAGGAAATCAACGGCGATGACAACGAACACTGAGAGGAGAGAGCACTCATCAAAATCGCACAATGTGGGGTGAGCAAGTACGACTGCTCAACGAGGGAGATGCGCGTGGCTGCTACTTAGGACGATGGTGAGAGGGGCAACCAACTTCGACGAGGAGAGGCGAAGGTGCGACGCCAATGGTCGGGCTGTTGCTGCGGGTCACAACGTCATGGTGCACATAAGGAAAACGAGGAAACGACGATGAGGTTAAGATTTAATTAACATCTAAGTTTTAATTAATGAAAACTATGTCTAGAGTTCAATCAACTCCTAACGAAACCAAATCATTTACTCCGATAAAAATATCTATAAATTCATTTTAAATTCCAAAAAAAATCTAATAAAATTATATAAAATCATATATATTCTTATACATGAACGTTTATTTATTTTTCATTTTATTAACTTATTATTATTAGTTATGTTATTATTTAGAGTCAAATTGAATCAAAATTCTTAATCTATTTTAGTTCTCATCATCTTATATATATATATATATATATATATATATATATTTAGTTTCATGATATAACATGGTGACCTTAAGAGTTTTGTGAGATGATTTTCAATTTTACTTGATTTAAAATTTAAGTTTGATTTGGAGAATTGTTTAACCTTGTGTTAGATTTAGGTTTACCCATCAGTAAGTTAAATACACATTTCAAAAATTTGCTTCCAGGCATTGGCGAGGCATAGAGGACTTCTTGGATATCGGAGAAACAACCACTTTCTTAGACAAAGTCTTTTTAAGAAATTATATATTTAACCTACTTATTGAAAACTACTGGTCTAACTAGTCTAGGATGTGGTGAGGTAGCTTCAGTTAGTTTCCCTTAGCCAAGCAGATCAAGTAGGGTACTCCTTACCCCACTTGACTACCTAGACGAAGATTCCCTAATGTATTATCATATCACACCACCTTAGTACTATTTTGAGCAAGTGTCAAATAATTCTTTTCCTATCTAATCATTCTACAGGATACAGAAATAAAAGAGATTGTATAGATGTAAATTGATCAACTCAAAGTAGAAGCAGACAAGTATCAAACTCAAGTAGAACTGTGAATGGAGTCAAGATAATTATAGCTACTATATCAATGAGAACAAATCATGCACTAAGATCAATAACTATAAAAAGAGTCAAGCAAGAAATACCCACCTCCAAATCATGGATCGTGTAGAAGAGTCCTCAAGTCCAAGTACTTGTCCTGAATCAAGGAACACAAATTACAATTGAGTTCTACTACGAATCAAAGGACTAAACCAAAACCTAAACAGTTTAGAGGAACCCTAATTGGATCAACCTAATCCTTCCACACTTCAATCCATTCCATAAGACATAACCACTTAGGAGCTCCTTTAACATCACACTTCTACAAGATAAAACACGATCAAAACCAGGACCTACCACAGTAAGGTCAATGAAACCTAATATCAACTCAATCAACTTCATCTAACAATAGATTCCATCACAACCTCAATCCATGTGTCATAATCCACATTCTACATGTATTTCCAAACCAATACTTTATAAAACTCTAGGAGTTAAATCAACTAATTTTGAAAATAATATTCTTTTGCTTTCCTATAAGCAAATACAGCTCCCGTATATAAACAAAAGGCAATAGAAAGTCCTGAAGTCTCCAACTTCAGTGGCAATTTCCAAACAGGAATCATGAACAAAAAAAAAATCAAGCAATGTTGCTACAACAATTCAACAACTCACATCTTTATTGCACTTTATACACAAGTCTACTTTAGTGCAATCATCAATGGTAGAATCTTCACAGGTGTTGGCTTGAGAGCTCAGATGATGGTGTTTCTCAGCAGCAAAGGCATCATCATGATTTGGTTAAACGTCAGAGGACCTTTCCAATGGTAGATCATACCAGACCTAAGGCCTCCGAGACCTTTGTGAGGGGTGGTAGTCACCACAATCACATTGGTAGAAAGGATCAGTAGTTCCCTGAACACCTACAAAAACCACTGATGTGAGCCACATCATCGGGCAACAAAACCTTGCATTAGTCGATAGTAGATGGCGAGGAGAAGGATCGTTGAAGAAGTACAGTAGATCTGACCTCAAGGAAGACGGTTAAGACAACAGACTAATGATCGTAGAAGAGAAAAGAGCCAACAGTAATGTCGGGTGAATGTTGAGGTCGATGATGTTAACCAGGGGAAAAAGAAGAGGAGAGGGCGGCGCTCCGATTGCTGTCTCTGCTGTTCTTGCCTCTGGTGGCATTGCACCAACCACCGCTGCTCTTGCAGCTGAGGAGAATAAGGAGGGAACACCAGCGGTTGCCACGGAGGGAAAAAAAATCGATCGGGGAGTGGCAGCTATCGAGTGAAGAGGGAAAAAGAAGAAGAATCGAAGAGACGAGATGAATAGGGAAAGGGTAAGAAATAAAACCTAGGTCTTAATATTTAAACTAAGGAAAAAATGAAATCAATCAACTCCTCATTTAATTGATATTCTAAACAGGCTTTCTAAAATCCTAGTATTTATATCCCCGTGAACTCCTCTAATTAGCTCTAATTAAATCCAGAAAAATTTCTAAAATTTCTCAAAAATTTCTATAAGCTTATTCCTCGATAAACAAATATTGTTTAATTATTTTATTTATCATATTTAATAGAAGAAGTCCACATAAATAGGGGCTGTGAAAAAGGTTAGTAAATTTACAGTTTACAAAACTATCCCTAGTATTTTGCATGACAAAGTAACTTCTTCTGATAATAAATTAAATAATTTGTCTTAAAACATTAATTTGAATAATTCAACTTTAATTAAAAAATTATAATTAAACAATAATTTAATTAATAAGAATAATTCAAATTTGAAAGATTCTAAGTTAATCACTAATAAAGTAAATTTAATTAATTCAAAACATATTAATTAAATTAATAATATAAGTTCAAACAATAATGAATTAAATAATTCAGAATTAATTAATTATAATAAAAAAACTTAATCAACATCAAGATAAAGCCAACTTAGACCTTGATAAGGTTACTCAAAATCTTAATAAAATTTTTGATCTATTCATTTAAAATAAATCTGAAATGAAAATCTCAATAAATTCAGAATTAATTAATTATAAAAATAATTCTAATTTGAAAATTCCAATTTAACAAATTCGAAATTTATAAATAAATAATATAATTTACAAGATAAATCTAACTTGAACAATTCAAATTCAATAAATTTAATTAATCATAAACTAATAAATAATCAAAATATATCTAACATGGATAATTCAAATTTTAGTAATAATTAAAATTTAATAAATGTGAATAATAAAATTAATCAACAAATAAATCTAGATATAAATCAAATTAATCAAAACCTTAATAATATCTTTAATTTGAATAATTCAAACTTAATTAATTTAATTAATCAAAAATTAATTAATAATTCAACTGAGAAAGATAAAATTAATTTAATTAATAATTAAAATAAATCTATAAATTCAAATTATAATCTTAAATTTTTTAATAACTCAAGATTAAATAATAAATTAGTTAATCAAGATAATCCTAAAAATAACTTGATCAATTCTAATCTTAATAATCAGAAATTAAATATTAAAAATTCAGAAAATAAAACTTCAAATTTTAAGAAAATAAACTCTCATCTTAACAATAATTATCCAAACAAAACAAATTAAAAAAACAAATTTCAAATATGATAAATTCTAATCCAAATCTTTAAAATTCAAAATTAAATCTGAAAAATCTTAGAAACACAGAAAATAAATCTACAAATTGTATTCATACTAATTCAAATTTAAATATTAAATATTCGAAATTAAATTTTAAAATCAATTATAATTAATACCCTTTTAATTATGAAACAATGAATAATTCTAAAAATTCAAAATTAAATTTAAAAATCAAAATTAAATACCAAAATACTAGAAAATAAATCTACAAATTAATACAAGTCAAATCTAAACACATTCCTAGATTTACACAAAATGTATCAAATCGAGATTTCGATACATTGCATACTTGAAATCAACTATTAATTGTTTGACTTGCTTGACTCATTGCATACTTACCATATACATGCATACTTGAAATTAATTACTTTATGTTTATTTATGCTATGACATGTCAATTTTTGTTTACTCATGCCATGTAGTTGATGGACACGTGGGTGGCATGTACCTAGAGTAATTTATGATGTCGATCATTACATACATCCATGATTAGTAGATATGGACAAGTGTGTGATGTGTACCAATGATGATGTAGCATTTCATTGCATACCTTTGGTTGTGTTGTGGACACGTGTGTGTCGTGTACACTTGATATTGTATCATGTGTCATATGTGTATGATTGTAGAAGTGTACACGTGTATGACATGTATTCTAGGTGATGTAACATATTTGTGATTATCATATCCAATTTGTGGTTATAAACATGCATGAGACGTGTAATAAAATTGGTATGTCTTTATGGATGTAGTTGAGTACATTGCTTAGATAGACATATGTGATGGTAGTATTACCTGTTTCCTACTATCACGAAGATGCATGTAAGCTATGGATTATGAATCCCTTCAGGTGTGAGCTAGTCGTAGCATCGATGATGCATGTATGCTAGAGATCAGGGCTCCCTTCAGGTGTAAGCTAGTCATAGCATCGATGATGCATGTATGCTAGCGATCAGGGCTCCCTTCAGGTGTGAGCTAGTTGTGGCATCACAGAGATGCATGTATGCTATCAGCTATGTCTCCCATTAGGTTAGTTGAGTGAGCCGTAACATCACGATATTACATGTATGCTATCGGCTAGATCTCTCATTAGGTTGGTTGAGTGAATCATAGCATCCCGATGTTGCATTGCATGCTATCGGCTATGTCTCCCATTCAGTTGGTTGTGTGAGTCATAGCATTAGTGATACATGTGCTATGGATCAGAGCTCCCTTTGGGTGTGAGCTAGTCAGACATGTCACTACTTGGGTTGTTATACCCTAGCTGCCCACGAGGTCATACGTGGTAGAGAGTTTCTCCCGTAGCCCGTAGCTAGATAGCTACCTCCTGTCTACCAATGAGGTTATTCATGGTAGAGAGTTTCTCCCGTAGACAGGGACCCTGACATTTATGGACTGCCCACGAGTATCGTGGTAGAGCGTTTCTTCCGCAGTCCACAACTGATGAGTTGGGTGTCTTGGTCATTTGTATACCCAGTGGTGGAGCATTGCTCCCACATACGAGACCCCAATTACTAATATTTGTATTGATATACGCATATGAGATGTTGTACTTATTTTTATTATTGAGGATACATGCATGTGAGAGGTTGTACCCATGTTGTTTATTACTTGCACTACTCATGTTACTATATGTAGTTGAGTAGGGTACCTATGTAGTAGTGGCATACATGTGTCATTATTTGATGGTAAGTATATCCTTCCTTTGAGACTATATACCTTTAAGTTTTTGTACTCTTTTTTATTCATGCACTATCTGTCTTATAGCCGCTGAGTATTCCTTTATACTCACCACCCCTACTTTCTATTATTGTTTCCATGTTAATAGGTATATGATGATTGGGTCACTTGGAAAATATATGCATGCGCCGTCCTACTCACATCGAGCTATGGTTTTATTTTCGTTTTGTATCAGTTAGTATTCGCTTCTGCATTTATTTAATTTATTGGCATTGTATTAATTAAGTTGTGTCTGATTATTGGTATTTATTCGATTATGTATTTAGAGTGTTAAGTTGAGTCGGCTCGCAGTCGATTATATGGATTTTTATGTGTGGGGTGGACCCCCTTGTTATTCTCTATTCTATTAGAATTTTGTATTATACTACATGGTTGTGAATACCCAGATAGGGTATTATACTCATATACACTGCGTGGTTGTGAGTACCCTGGTAGGGTATTATAGTCATATTATATTGCGTGGTTGTAGTTTTGGTTTTAAGTTTTATGGACGCATACCAAGTTGTATTAAAGATTGTCACTGGAGAATATTGTCCGTATCTACGGGCATGCATACTTTCATGGCATGACATCTTCTTCTTCGGACATTGGTTTTTGTAGTGTCTGGATTTTTGGCACTTGAACCATGTGGTGTGGTCTTTGTTCCTCTGTGCTCCTAACATCGGTTCCTCCTTTTGCCGTCGATGGTGCCATCAGAATCTTACGAGTAGGGCACTTATTTTTGTAGTGCCCTCTCCCCCTGCACTTTAAAAATATAATATGTAACTTTAAATTCATATTTAAAATTTTACCTTTTTCTCTTCTCCCCCTCAATCTTTGGCTTGCTTGCTCCTTCAGCAGTTAGTCAGATTAAAGTCTCCTACTTTGATACCAATTGTAGGACCGGTGCGATCGATAAAGGGGAGGGTGAATATCGACCCATCTTTCTTGTTTTTTCGTTGTGCTCATTCTTTCTATCAGGGTTAGTGCACAATGGAATAATACAAACAATAAACAAACAGAACAGAACACTCACGGATTTCTTGGTTCCCAACCCCCCAGGGTTAGTACGTCCAAGGCCTAATCACGGGAGGTGCCCGTCCACTAGAGGCCTCTTTTTCAAAACTTTTTTAGAGATGGAGAAACTCATCTTATAGTTCAAGAACAAGCACAAAGAATATACAATCAAAACCAAACTTGTAATAAGAAACACAAACAAATGATAGTGATCGATCTGAAAGTCCTGAGCACAACACATCCCTCCTAGATTTTCCTCGGTCGTAGAGCTTTGCCTTGTTGGCTTTTTCTTTCGAGCACAGAGTAGTAGAGTTGTAGGGAATTGATATTTGGAACATTTTCTTGGTGTTCTTTTTATAAGACCCAATCGGTCTACTGATAAGCCTTATTTGTATACCGATCCTAAATAAGACTTGATCCCCACGACCAAGTTTATCGCTATTTAGATCTTGTCTTATTTGCTTGATCGGTCTACCGATCCTTAGGATTGGTCTACCAAACCCGATCTGTCTACCAAACCCATTCAGTCAACTGAACCTCTAGTTCAGTGGACCAAATCGATTTGGGTCCGATTCGACCCAAGTCAAGTCTGGTTCAATTCGGACTTGTTATAGCTACATCTTATTGCGTTTGTTTACTCTATGTTTTTCTTCTAGTTTCAGGTTCTGGCAAATCAGTCATATAAAACACAAGCAAGCAACCTAGTCTAATCCAGTAAGTCTACCTGACCTACTAGGCTTACCTTTCACTTGGAGGTCACTCCCCCAAGACTTTTCCACCTAAGGGTCACTCCTCTTAGAATCAAGTCGCATTCTTGTAAGCCTACCCTACCTACTAGGCTTCTTGCTTGGATTTCTTCCAAGACTTCACAACCTAAGGCTCACCCCTTAGGATTTCTCTTTGCCAAGCCTGCAATTATCCAGATCCGCTTGAACTTGCTAGTCCCTCGTTAGACTACTCACCCTTGCAAAACATCCACTCACCTTGACCTACCTAGACTTGTCAATCACTCGATAGACTTATCACCCTTGCTAGTCATCTGGTCAACCTTGACTTGACTAGACTTCAAACTTGCTAGTCATCTGATCAACCTGTGACCTGACTAGATTTCTCACTTCCAATTATCAAGTCTTGTTTGGATCAACCATTGGTTAAACATAATCAGACAAAGGTGTATTGTCAAAAATCTAAATCCTAGATGTTGATTGCACCAACAAGAGAAAGTCCTAGTAGGTTAGTGATGTGCATATTTCATATAGAGTTTTTATCATAGTTTAGTACACATTTTATCTCGTGTATTGAGTGTTTAATCCATGCTTTCACAGAAAGGTTAGGTCGGATCTCGACATTCTCGTCAATTGCGTAGTAATGATGCATTGCTAGATGTCACTCATTGCCAATGTATCTAAAATTATTTTAGAGACATTGCCAACATTACGAGAACCTATTGGGTCACACACATAGAGAGCATGTTGATTTGGAGATAGGTTTATTTTAGTTTTACTAAAATACTATAGACATTAAGATTAATGGGTAATCCAAATGAATCCGGATTAGGCTTATTGGATTAATGGGTTAATCCAAATATCCGGATTGGCTTATTGGGTTAATGGTTAATCAAATATGCTAAAATCCACTCCATTAATGGAGATTAATAGAGCTTTAAAGAAAGAAGACCAAAAGGTAAACTTTTGGTATTTCATGGATGAATACCAAAAGCCATTAGTAAAGAGTTGTTATCATCTTTTTGTCTTCTTCTTCTTCTTGTCTTGGCTAACCACCACTTGTGATCGTCGCTAGTACGACGTAATTAGTGTTTCTCCAAATACTGAGTTTGTGCGACAAACGAAGGGTGTGTTCGTGTGGTTACTGAAGAGGCATGGCCACTCTGATCACGATGAGACATGCTAAAGCAACTGCGTTGCCAGGATTATTTCGCTCACGCAACAAAGGTAACAATCCAATCAAAATGAGTATTCTGCATTCGCTTGGATCTCTGGAGGGATCCTTTTTCCGCTGCATATGTTTGTTATTTTTCACAAAAGATCCCTACAATAGGTTCCTAAGTATGGATTATTGGATCTTTGGTTGAAGTTACCAATTGCATCAACATGTTTAATTTGAGCCAATTGTGTAGAAAATGCTCCTATTTGATAAACTTCCTTTGTGTGCTCAGTATCACCACATATCTCACAACTTGAAATCACCATTTAATCGGATTAACATTCATTGAATCAAATATTTTAGTGAGGGCATCCATCTTTTGTAGAGATTAAGTCCAATGTATTCACATCATGTCCGGAAATTCTGATTGGGTTGCTTCTCTCCAATTACCATTGATGATGGTTTAATTTCACACTTTCAATTATCTCCTCAGCTTCATTAATGCCCTTGTTCATTTGAGCTCCGCCAACTGCGGAATCCAAGGACACCTTCATTCGATAACTGATTCCATTATAAAAAAGTGTGGATAACTAGTCATTTCTCTAGTCCATGGTGAGGGAATTGTCGAAGAAGACCTTTAAACCCATCCCAAGCTTCATATAGGGATTCTCTATCTTTTTGCATAAAGCTTGTAATAAGATTCCTCATATGTGCATTTTTACTTGGAGGATAAAACTTATCCAAGAATATTTATTCATACTGCTCCCAAGTTGTAATACTATTGGCAGGCAAGGAGTTGAGTCATGCTTTTACTCAATCCCTCAATTAAAATCCAAATAGCATCAATCTGATAACCTCCACTGAAACTCAATTAATCTTCTGGTTCCACAGATCTCATAGCAAATTTCCAAGTGTTGATTGGGGTCTTCAATTGGTCCTCCCCAATACTGGTTCTATTATACCATAGAAATGACAGCGAGTTTAATCTCAAAATTATTTCCCTCAATAGAAGGTCTGGTGATGCTAGACCTTAGGCCTCTTGCATAAGGTGATGCATAGTCTTTAGAGGTTTGATTACCATGGTAGACTGAATTTGTTCTTCTTTAAACTATCTTTGCATATTTCTTCTTCTTCTGAACGTTCTATCAATCTCAGGATAAACAACCAAAAGATCTCCTGCAAAATTAGCAATTCACATACAAAATAACAAATCCAAATCTATTTCAAATCAAGTTCAAGACAAAATTATTTGCATAAAAGTAAATGTAGAATTAAAGAAAACAAGTAAATTACAAAACTGTTCACAAAACAAGTAAATGCATAAATTTTTTGATAAAAAGAAAAGCGTTTAGAGTAACTAAATTGCTTATCACTAATGTTAATCTAAAATAGTCCCCGACAACGGCGCCAAAAACTTGTTGTCTCACCACAAGTGCATGGTAAAGTCGTCAATAAATAAAAAATATCGATCCACAGGGACTGTTGATCAAGCACTAGTGAGTCTACAAAATAAGTTATCTAAGCAATCGAAAGTTGTGGAAACTTAAGAACTAGAGGTTGAGAGAGAGAGAGAAAGTGTAAAAGAGTGAGGTTGATTTGGGAAAGCAATTATAGGATTTATATTTCATCATGATACTAGTTAATGTACTATGGATTGTTCATTCCCCTTTACCCTCCATGTTTACATCCTTGCAAGGATTCTAACCAAATTATCGGTAAAACCACATGAATGATACACTAAAGTTCTTACAGTATTTCCTTTCAATGTTATTATGTAGAAGAGGTAATATAGAAAGTTCGGTTAAAGGACTACCCTCTATCACTAAGGACTCCCCGGGTATTCAATCTAGATTACACAAGTCACTTCCTAATATTGAATTGATGAAAACTAATTAAACTCTATTTAGCTAATCCCTTATGGAGAATTAACCTCCATTTCAAGGCGATTACTTTGGAAAGTCCAGTTAAAGGATTACCCTATGTAACTAAGGGCTCATCGAGTATACAAATGGTGACAAATATATAGTTAAAGCATCTCTTCTACATGGTGATAAATCCTTCACATCCACATGCATTCACCACACACACATTACATCAAACATATTCTAGGTACAACAAATATAGAACAAGTCATACACATATCATAAAATAATGGAATAGACAAATCTCTAGTTCATACATCAACATCACATTACAATTATGTCCTACATCCTAGAATTCGGAGATCTACTCCATGGAGAAGGAAACACACCAAAGAGACATAGAAAATAATAATCTACAACTCAATACATGAAATAGAGAGAATAGAATGTTTATCAATGCGATGCCAATTGTAGTGAGACAACTAGTATTTGTGCTTCAAAGGTGGTTTCTCAACTATATTTTTGTTATTGGAGGAACTCGGATCACGTTAATTAATTTAGAAAAATCAAAATCCCTAAACTTGTTCTAGTGCTACATAGTGTTACATCTTGCAAGCAAAAAAAATGATTGAATAAGGGATAAAAAAATAGTTATCGTGAGTGGAAACTAACAAGTTACCCCTTTGAGACTGAGTTAGGTTACTGGAAAAATAACTATTATGTTTCTCTTGATTCTGAGCTATCATTTGAGACCTTGTATAGTTTGAGAGGGATGAACCATGCATGTGGCAAGTAAGTGCCTATCGCCGAAGGCACAAGGAACACAGTTAGATGACGAATTGACTAGGCTTGGAGATTGACACTTGAAAAGTTAAGTCACTTACTATATCGAGCATGGAGAACTTTTACTTAGGTCATTCTCAAGCAATTCTTGTATCATGCTCATCAATGAAACTATATAATAGGATTAACATGACTCACTAGGGATTATGATGTACCTTATACCCACATGAATCTAGATTGTAGATTTTTACTTAAGGACAAGCAAAAGTTTATGTCTGGGGTGTCATGTGCGTAAATTATATATAGATTATATATACTTGTAGGCATTGTTTGTTACACATCCACTTGAATTTCAATGAGTATGATCTATATTATTACACCATATCTTATATTATTATCATACTTTTACTCCTTTAGTTCGAAGATCTTCTCTCTTTGTATTTTCATTGACAATACGCAATTTAGAGCTAAAATAGAGAAAAATGGACATTAGATCAAGCTTGGGGAGAAAAACCAGCAAGCATGGTCGTGCTTATTCAAGGAACGACCGTGTTATCCCAAGCCAAGCAATGTCGTGCCTCACAAGCACGATCGTACTTCATCAGTCGATTCCCATAGCACAGCCCATGGGCACGCAATGCCCAAAAGCACGACCATGCCTCTTCAAATTCTCCACTCAGCATTTCCAAAAATGCTCATGGCAAGGCCATGCCCAAGGGCATGGTCGTGTCTTCTTCTAATTGTGGACTCGAAGAATTCAAGCAACAACCACGACTAGGTCGTGCCAAAAGGCACGACCTTGCTTCTTCCAATCGTGCCTCTTAAGTAGCTCCCATCAGAATTTCCAGCAATCCTCATGACACTGTCATACCTCTTCAGAAGATGTCCTCAGCTATTCCAGTAGCTCCCACGATTGTACCTCCTTTTAGCCTGTTTGCCATGACCAAGCCATGCACATGGGGTATGACCTTGTCTTTTTCCTGTAAACTCCCACAAAACGGCCATACCTCAAAGGTATGACCATGTGGCAAGGTAACACAGTCGTGGGGCCAATAAACAAGACTCAAGATACCCTTTTCAAGAGGAGTAAAGGTTTCCCCTTCAAGGGAATCAACGAGGTCCATTTCCTAGCAGATTTCAATGATCCATCCACCTCCGGAGATTGGATTTCATCCTGAAGATGTCGGCATCCTCTTGATAATAATCTCTTCCTCTTTAATATTTATTTGTATTATAAGAATGCTTTTTTTCATGTCTTCAGTTTGTTCGCTCCTTGCTATGGAGTAGATTTTCTAGATTCTTGGATTTAAGGAGTAATTATGATGTGATCTTGATATATTAACTATGGATTTGTTAATTTTCTTATTCTATGAAGTGTTTATGACTTGTTCCATATGTGTGATGCCTTGTTTATGCTTAATGGAATGGGTGTGTGATGTGTATGCATATGGATGTGAAGGATTATCACCATGTAGAGGAGATGCTTTGGATTGTATATTCGAGGAGCCCTTAGTGACAGAGGAAAATCCTTTAACTGGACTTTCCAAAGTCATTGCCTTAAAATATGGGCTAATTTGCTATAAGAAATTAGCTAATTAGAGTTTAATGAGTTTTTACCAATTTAATATTATGAAGTGACTTGTGTAATCTAGATTGTATACCCGGGGAGCCCTTAGTGAAAGAGGATAGTTTTTTAATTAGACTTTTTATGTTACCTCTTCTACTTAATAACATTGGAAGTAAATGATGTAAGCACTCTAGTGTAACCTTCATGAGTTCTTACTGATAATTCGGTTAGAATTCCTACAAGGATGGTAAAGGGGAATGAACAATACATAGAATATCAACTAGCATCATGAAGAAATCAAAATCCTAGAATCACTTTCCCAAACCAACCTCACTCTCTGACACTCACTCTCTCTTTCTCAACCTCTAGTTCTTAAGTTTTCATAACCTTCAATTGTTTAGATAACTTGTTTTGTGGACTCACTAGTGCTTGATCAATAGTCCCTGTGGATCAATATTTTTTATTACTTAAAAACTTTACCATACACTTGCGGTGAAACAACATAGATTATATATGTCTTTAGGCATAGTTTGTAACACATCTACTTGTATTTCACTAAGTATAATCTACATTATTGCACCCTATCTCATATTATTATCATGCATTTACTCAGTTAGTTCAAAGATTTGCTCCCTTTGTATATTCATTGACAAGACACAATTTGGAGAAAAAATGGACATTGGAGCAAGCTTGGGGAGCAAAACCAGCAAGCATGGTCGTGCCTCTTTAAGGCACGGTTGTGCCATCCCAAGCCAAGCAAGGTCGTGCCTCATAGGCACAGTCGTGCTTCATTAGCCGTTTCCCACAACACCTCCCATGGGAAGGTCGTGCCTCCTAG
>JBBUKS010000002.1:8407225-8425036 GCA_038050645.1 Hedychium gardnerianum | reverse complement strand
ATTAGAATTAATAGTAAGTTCTACAAGGGCTAAATTGGTGGATCAGATAAACGGATTAGGGATTGATCCAATTAGGGGTTCTCTAAATGGTTTAGAATTTGTTTAGTCCTTGGACTCGTAGTGAAACTTGAATGCTAATTTACGTTCTTTGATACAAGACGTTGATTCGGGATAAGTATTTGAACGTGCGGACTTTTCGACACGATCTACGACCTAATTGGAGGCGGGTACCTCTATCCTTGTCTCTTTTAGAATTTTTAAACTTAGAGCATGAATATTATAATTCTGATAGGTAGTTTTGTTACCTTAAATCTATTCATGTTTTTTTTCTGGACTTGATACTGAATTACTTGCCCTTATGCTAGTCTATTAAAATCTATGCAGTCTCGTTCTATTATCTAGCTGAGTTTGGTAGTGGTACACACATGTATGGTGTCTATCACAGTTTGGGGGCATGTGTGTATGGTATGCATCGTAGGTCATTGCACACGTGTATGGTGTGTTTCATAGGTATCCACCCTATATGAGTTTATGATACTGTATTATGATATTTGCCTATCATTTAAGCTCATTTGGAAAAATCAAGGTCCCTACACTTACACTTGTTCTAGTGCTTTATCTAATAAGCATCATTGGTCTTAGTGCTTCATTTCATGAGCATACATACATATATATATATATATATATAAGGGATAAAAAAAATAGTTGTCATGAGTGGAAAGTAACAAGGTACCCCTTTGTGACTGAGTTAGGTTACTGGGAAAATAACTGTTATGTTTCTCTTGATCCGAGTTATTTTTTGAGACCTTGTGTAGTTTATGAAGGATGAACCATGCATGTGGCAGGTAAGTGTCTATCGCCAAAAGTACTAGAAACACGTTTTGATGATAACTTGACTAGGTTTAGAGATTGATACTTGAAAAAAATAGGTCACTCATTGCCCTAAGCATGGAGAATTTTTACTTAGGTCATTTTCAAACAATTCTTGTATCATGCTTCCCAATAAAACTATATGATAGGATTAACTTGACTCACTAGGGATTATGATGCATTTTATTGCCACATGAATATAGATTACAGATTTTTACTTGAGGACAAATAAAGGTTTAAGTGTGGGGGTGTGATGTGCGTAGATTATATATGCCTTTAGGCATTGTTTGTTGCACATCTACTTGTATTTCACTGAGTATGATCTACATTATCGCACCTTATCTCGTATTATTGTCATGTTTTTACTCCTTTAGTTCGGAGATCTACTCTCTTTGTATTTTCTTTGACATGACACCATTTAGAGCTAAAATAGAGCAAAATGGATATTAGAGCAAGCTTAGGGAGCAAAGTCCAGCAGGCATGGTCATGCCTCTTCAAGGCACAACCGTACCATCTCAAGCCCCTCATAAGCATGACCATGTTTCACCATAAGGCTCTCACAGCATTTCCCACAAGTAGGTTGTGCCCCCTTAGAAGCTCCCTTCAGCAGATTCTAGAAGCTCCCATGGTCAGGCTGGGCCAAAAGGCACGACCATGTCTTCTTCAATCATGGACTCCAACATTTCCAGAACCTCCCACGGGTAGGTCGTGCGTCATTTCAAGACTTCCACTTGAAGAAACCAGAGGCTTTCAAGGCTAGGCCATGCCAAAAGGCACGATTGTGTCTTCTTCAAGCATGTACCCACAACTAGGCCATGCTCTTTGGGCACAACCATTCCTTTTCTCTTGAATTCCCCACGGCATGGTCGTGCCTCATAGGCATGGTCATGCCTCATAGGCATAGTCATGTGGCGTTGGGACATGGTCATGGGCCCTATAAAAAGGAGTCAAGATCTCCTTTTCAAGAGGAGGAAAGGTTTTTTCTTTGTGGGAACCAACGAGGTACATTTCCTAGCCGATTTCCATGATTCGTCCATCTCTGAAGCAAGGATTTCATCCAAGAAGATCGGCAAAGCATCGATAAGTATCTCTTCTTCTCTACTCTTTGTATTGATTGTAAGAATGCTTCATTTCGTGTTTCTTTCTTGTAACTCCCTTGTTACGGAGTAGATTTCCTAGATTCTAGGATTTAGAGAGTAATTGTGATATGATGTTGATGTAAACACTATGGATTTGCCAATTTTCTTATTTTATGAAGTGTTTATGATTTATTCCATGTGTGTCATGCTTTGGTCATGTTTGATTTAATGTGTGTGTGAAATGTATGCATATGGATTTTAAGGATTATCATCATATAAAGGTGATGCCTTAGATTGTATGACCGGGGAACCCGTAGTGACAAAGGGTGGTACTTTAACCAAACTTTCTAAAGTTGTCACCTTGAAATGTGGCCAAAATCTCCATAAGAGATTAGCTAATTAGAGTTTAATGAGTTTTCACCATTTCAATGTGAGGAAGTGACTTGTGTAATCTTGATTGTATGACCAGGGCACCCTTAGTGACAAAGGATAGTCTTTTAATCAGACTTTCTATGTTACCTGTTCTACTTAATAGCATTGGAAGAAAATGATGTGAGCACTCCGGTGTGAATTTCGTGAGTTCATAACGGTAATTTGGTTAGGATCCCTACAAGATTATAAACATTGAGGTAGGGAGATGAATAATTCATAGAATCATCAACTAGTATTATAATGAAACCTAAGTCCTAGGATCGTCTTCCCAAACCAACTTCTCTCTCAACAACCAACTTCTCCCCTCTTAACCTTTCTCTCACTATCTCTCTCTCAAGCTCTAGTTCTAAAGCTTTCACAACAAATTTTTGATTGTCTAGATAACTTGCTTTGTAGACTCATTAGTGCTTAATGCATAGATAGTCCCTAAGGATCGATATTTTTTATTACTTGACGACTTTATCGTGCACTTGCGATAGCGACAACACACTGCAGTCAAAGTGTCGCACCTAGGAGGAAAACTTCCATCTTCGAACTAGAAAGATATGTTGCTGCCCTCCCCTCAAGCTCGCATGCTACTGTCGGCCCAACTAGACTAGGCCAGTCTGCACGAACAATGGTCAGAGTCAACCTGATGGTTTATATTAAGGTGAGCACTGACATGGAAGCTTCGAAAAGCCTTGACACCATGGAGATTAGTCACTAGACTAACACTACGATGCTAAGGGAAAATTCCTTAAAACTTTTCTTGTTGTCCATATACTTTACTAACTTTTTGGACCTGCATCTTTGGTCACATCACATAGAGATACACGGTCGACTACCCCATTTGTGTCAGTGTATCGAGGAGCTATATGGGCAAGTAGCATAGTTAGAAGCGTGATTGGTCTAACCTAATCAAGAAGTTAAGACAGCCTGAGTGGAGACTTCTCGCTACCAGGAGGAGTCTCGACTCTGAGTGGAGCTTGTAGCTTGCCTAAGGAAGGAACTTGAGTTGACTTGGGCAATCATAACAACCCTAGAGTAGGAGATGGAGGCGACATCTACCAGGGAATAAGGTTTGATTAGGAAGTCTGGATCAACAGCTATAAGAAGGACAACGTCGAGCTACGGGTCGATCTATCTCAGTCGAAGGATGCCATAGAAACCTTGAAGGGTCAAGCCATAGAGGCTATAGAGGGTCAAGGGCCACTGGCGACTTGATTGGAGATCAAGAAGGCCATGTTCGAGGCATACAAAGCTAGTGAAGCAGAGCGCTGGGCAAGCCGCAAGCAAGAATTCTTGAATTCGGAGGAATGTTACGACTTGCTAGGAGCCTGAATGATAAATATGCTTGTGCATGGATTTGAGGGGGCCATCCAACAGGTTTACAAGGTTGCGGCCTTCTACCTCATGGCACTTCCTTAGAGTTTTATGATCTCTGTAAAGTTTGGGATGATCTGTAGATTCGAAAAAGGTAGACTAACTGATCCAACATCATCCTCTTTTCATTTTTGCCCCCTTTTTCTTGTAATGCATTGAGTACAAACTTTTATCTGAATGAAATACCTTTTTCCCTTCATTTCCATATCTTCAAGTGTGCAATGATCTAGCTAAGTGAGTCAAGAGCAAAAAGCTCGACTGAAGAGGCAATAGTGAATATCTAACTAAGAAGACATTTAATGAGAGTTTGACTTGAGAGTCAATTAAATAGACCCTGAGAAGGGTAAGAATCAAAGGAGACCACTGGTCCCGGACCAAGATAGGAGTGCTCAACCCTGATAGAGGGAGAAGATTAAGCTATGAAAAGGACCTTTGCTAATGGATGCTGCTAATCTGAGCTCAGGGGGATCAGTGGGATATACGTATGTTCGATCCCGACTGAGGGGGGAGATCGAGCCCTAAAAAGGACATTTGCTTATGGATACCACTGATGCGAGATCAGGGGGATATAAGTGTGCATAACCCTGACTGAGGGAGGAGATTGAGCCCTAAAAAGGAAATTTGCTGATGGACATCGCTGATCCGAGATCTGGGGGATATGAGTGTGCTTGCCTCTAACTAAGGGGGAGAACGAGTCTTGAAAAGGATATTTGTTGATGAACATCATTGATCCAAGATTAAAGGGATATAAGTGTGTTCAACCCCAACTGAGAGGGGAGATTAAGCCCTGAAATAAACATTTGTTGATGGACGTCACTGATCCAAGATCAGGGGATATACAAGTGTGGAGATGAAATGCCGATCGACCTGAGCTTTTTCATTGATAGAAGAGTATGTATAAAACATTTGGAATATATAAAAATAGTTCATAAAGGATACTCAAGTTCCTTAGGCCCAATAGGACTACAAGTAGTTGGCGCTCCATGATAGGTCAAGATTCTTTTCTTTAAGATCTTGTAAGTCGTAGGCACCTGAGCTTAGCTTGAGAACGACTAGATAGGGTCCTCCCCATTGAGGCTCTAGCTTGTCGACATCTCTGATCAGCTTGATTTTCTTCCAGGCTAGGTTGTCGACTTTAAATGCTAAAGGGATGACTCTCTTGTTGTAACTTTGGTGTTTCCTTTGTTGGTAGGCCATGAGCCGAGCGGAGGTCCTTTATCTAATCTCTGTGATGAGATCTAGCTCAAGGAGTTGGTGTTATCCTGGTCATAGGTGCTTCGTCGAGTGGATACTTCACCAAATTCGACCGGGACGACAGCTTCTCTACTATAGACAAGATGGAAGGGGGTTAGATTGGTACTTTCGTGTGGCGTGGTTCAGTAAGTCCAAAGGATGCTTGGCAATTCTTCAACCCAAATTCCCTTCACATGGTCGAGCTTGATTTTGAGCCCCCGAACAATCTCCCAATTGACCACCTTCCTTTATCTATTACTTTATGGGTAGGCAACGGATGTTAAAGCTTACTGAATGCAAAAGCCTTCACACCATTCTCTTAGCTTATGACCCTAGAACTGTCGACCATTATCAAAGACAAGTTTGTGGGGTTGGCTAAATCGACAAACAATGTTCTTTCATATGAACTTCATGACAGCATCTTCGGCTATTTGAGCAAGGGCCTCCGCTTCCACCCATTTGGACAAGCAATCAACAGTTACTAGGAGAAACTTTCTCTTTTAAAACATGATCGAAAATGATCCCACTATATCCATTCCCCATTAATCAAAGGGATAAGAGATGGTTGAAGTCTTTAAAAGCTCGGTTGGGTGACAGGAAATGTTAGGGAGCCTGATGTGGGTGCATGCTAAAACATGTTTCGTAAACATGCAGTGAAAACAAAAAGATAAACATAATAACTACTTATTACATCACAAGCACTACACACATACAAGGATACATCCATGCTAGACATAACAACATAATAAAGTTTTATGGAAATAACTTTTAATCTAGTTATACCTGATGAATCTCGTGGAGTGAAAACGTCATTAACCAATGACGCTGGAAGCCTCGTCTCTATCCGTATCCATGCCAATTAATTGTCGAGACGACTTCCAAAGCCACGAGTCGTGTCTCCTTCTTCGATACTAACCGACGATCGGAGATGACATGATTCGAGAGAAGATATCACCAATGCTTCGGTATCTGGCGGCATTAGCAACCCTACAATATCAAACGCAGAGGATATCCCACCAGTTCAATGCATGGAGGCATACGCAACATGACAGCACTAGACGAGGTGAATGACAGCGGAGAGGCCGCTGTTCGGCGTTGTCCCTTGCTGCTGCCAGCGGTGTTGTTGGCGGTAAGGGGGTCTGGAGTCAACAGGTGACTGTCGGAGGGAAGGGCGACCGGCGACAGGCCCTTGTAGCGGCGCCGATGTTGCTGGGAAGCCGGTGCACACGTGGCACAACAGTAGTTAGCTACTGTTTATGATGGACGACGACTGCCGGCGAGGCTGCCTTGGACGCAAAGGTCAAATGTTGGCTGGAGGAGGAAGGGTAGTGCCTTGGTGGCCAGTGGGAGCAAGTCCACCAGCGGTTTGGGCAGTGGTGAGGAGTCCTCCTTGGGCGACGACGACAAAGAAAGAGAGGAGAGGGAAAAGGGTTAATCAAAAACCTAATTATCAATCTCTCTTAATCTATATCTTATATATATTTCATAATGGGTTGGAGAGCAAATCTAAACCCATTACCGCTAAGCCAAACACATTCGTTAGCCTTAACTTTGGTTCAAAACCAAACCACTTGGTTTAATAACCAAAATACCTTGGTTCAATAAACATACCGATTTTAATAAAAATCAAATCAATTTGGTTTATAATTAAACCAAAGAGGGTCCAATTCATCTTCAAAAGATGTAACTCATCCGTGCTTTCACTCTGGAAAAATATATTCCATATTTGCCCTTCGTTTGGTCTAACCAGACTTAGTCTCTTTCGATCTAAAAATCCAATTCTCAAACTGATTTTAAGTCTTTTGGATAAACTTGTAGTGCATGTGACCCAATAGGTTTTTGATTATGTTGGTCATTCGTTGTTAACCATTAATTACGAATAGATCATGAGTGGTACCTACAAGTACATCATGACCCCCGATTGGCTGGAAAATCAACAATTGATTCCAGAACTACTTCTGAACCCTTCAACAACTATAATTAGTCATGCTCGTTCCTTTCACTCGTCATATACCATATACCCACTTGATTCAGGATATGGTCTATGTGTCAGACCCACTAGGCTGACTATGTCACACCTAGCCCAGGTAATACTTCCTCATCCTATGGATTCAAATTACTCAGACATGTGTCCAAGAGTATCATACCCTTGACATGTTGTGCTTTGGCCAAAGACCTCAAGTAATAATCTTGACAAGCGGTCATAGGGTATACGTCTCCTTATATAAGGAGTGGTGAATCCTCTGTGGGCTATCCATTCACTTCGGGCACTTTGACTTATACTCAATCATCCCGTGTTCACACCTCCAAGGAGATGCTTGCTTAGGATGTCAAACTATAAGTCTTTATGACCAAGATGACTTGAATACCTCAAGTCTAAGAAACTCACACTTAAGCTGCAATGAGATTTTCATTGACATAGATATATATTTACAAACTCATATGAAGTCTCATGGCAAGTCACTCCAATGAACTAGTTACTTTTAACTAGCATCTACATTTAACTCTTGACATCCCAATGTCTCCAGCCAGTAAGAAGCGGTTGCTTGGTTAAACCAAGGAGTATAACACATGCTAGTCTCTCAGAATTGATGATGTCCGAACTCATCAATTCATCAACTAGGGATTGTTTCAATACATTCATAATTACACATGTAGAAATGCTCACTTGTTGTGATCCAATCACAAGTTCTCTCATGCTATGAATCATATTGCGGACATTCAGTAAATGAGTTTAAGATCCAATCATACACATAAAGAATGTGCACTCAAATAGTGAATAATTTATTTATCCTATAAATACTACATACCATAAGGCAATTTTCTTATGACACCTCTCAAGTATAACACCCAAATCTCCAATCCATAAATGTCATGGGATATGGAGAGTTGGTCATAAAGTAGAGGAGATAATCTAGGGGACCGAAGGGCTATAGCATCAAGGGTTTTCCAAAAAAATGGTCGAACTAGGAATGCCGCCTTGAAAGTAGGTCGGCTTGCCACGAGGGGATGGCGATCTTCCTAAAAGGGGCACCATTGGCTATCATAAATCTTAATGGGTTAGCCCCAATTCGATGTCATGAAGTAGATGAAATAATATAAGTGAATTGGGGGTCTCTGTGACGGGAACCCCCTTTTGGAAAGCCATCGTACTAGTGAGGTTTCCTCAAAAAGAGACACCGAGTTTGGGTAGGCACGCCAGTATATTTCCAAAAGTCTATATCGGTAATTTGGGATAGGTCCACCTACATGTGAATAAAATAGAGATAGAAAAGTAAACAATACTTAGGATGTCAACAAACATCATAGCGAAAATGAAGTCCTAGAATCGTTTCCCCTTATCTAGATTTCTCCCTCAATCATTTGTTTACTCTCGACCTCTCGATTTCTCTATACCCTCTCTCAACTCTCTCAACTCACTCTCACTCTCTCTCTCCCTTGAACTAGAACAATTTTGATTTTCTAGATAACTAGTTTTGCAAACTCAATCTGTCCTTAATCAATAGTACTTATGGGATCGATATTTTCTTACT
The DNA here is from genome assembly GCA_038050645.1 of Hedychium gardnerianum. Lineage (NCBI taxonomy): Eukaryota > Viridiplantae > Streptophyta > Magnoliopsida > Zingiberales > Zingiberaceae > Hedychium > Hedychium gardnerianum. The sequence goes on along the minus strand of JBBUKS010000002.1, from coordinate 8,416,527 downwards.
TGACGACAACTGTGCACTTTTGGATTATACACAATAAGCTTTTGGCACCATTGCTGGAAACTGTTTTGATTAATATTAATTGATTAGTGATTTAGTTAATCTAGATTTTTTTTTCTTGCTTATAATTTTGTATTTTCTTACTTTTTCTGAAATTCAGCATTTCTTTTCTTCTAATAACTCTGTTTTGCAGGTGATTGTGATTGTTTCCCTTTTATGCAAAGATTTAACTCGTCAGGAAATCTTCTTCTTGTCAATTTTGAAATTGATTGGATATTCCATCAAAGATCGAACTTGCAAAGGCAATTAGAGACTAAGCAAACACGAGCGACAACCATGACAAACAAAGCATTGAAAGACTATGTTGCACTAAGCACTAAAGGTCTAAGGTTTAGCATCATCAGACCTTCAATAGATGCCAACAACTTTGAACTAAAACTTATTATGATTTCAATGGTTCAACAAAATCAATTTGAAGGAGGACCAACTGAGGATCCCAACCAACATTTAGAAATATTTCTGGAGATTTGTGATATAATGAAGATTAATAGAGCATCTGCATATGTGATCAAATTGCTCTTTTTCACATTCTCATTGTGGGATAAGGGCAAGGCTTGGCTAAACTCTCTTCCAGCAAATAGCATAACTACATGAGAATAATGTGAACAACGGTTCCTTGAAAAAAAATTCCCTCCAAGAAAGACAGCTCACATGAGGAATCTTATCATAAGATTTATGCAAAAGGATAGAGAATCCTTATTCAAAGTATGAGATAGATTCAAAGGACTTCTACGCTAATGCCCTCACCACGAACTAAAGAAGTGATTCATCATCCACACCTTCTATAATGGAATTACCTACTAGACGAAGGTATCCTTAGACTTCATAGCTGACGGAGCTCTATGTTGGTGTAATCGTCCTTGGGTTAAGGCTGACCAAGTTGACTAAGCTTAAATTGACTCGAGCTTGAGTTTTGATGTTTGACAATATGTGAAAGAGAAGTCAAATAGGTTAAGGGAGGACCAGATACTTAACTTGGAATGTCCTAACTTGAGGTTAGGCAACGAAAAGTCCTAACTAAGGTTAGGCAAGGAGAAGTCCTAGCAGGTCTAGACAATGGAAAGTCCTAACTGAGGTTAGGCAAGGAAAAGTCCTAACTGAGATTAGGCTAGAGAAGTCCTAGCGAGGCTAGGCAATGGAAAGTCCTAACTGAGGTTAGGCAAGGGAAAGTCTTAATTGAGGTTAGGCAAGAGGAAAGACCTAGTTGGACTAGGCAGTGGAAGACTTAGTTGGGAATTAGACAATGGAAGTCCTAACAAGGCTAGGCGGTAGAAGACCTAGTTGGAAACTAGGTGAAGTCCAATTGGGTTAAAGAGGACCAAACACTTGTCATGAGTGAGAAAGTCCTAGTAGGTCAAGGTTGACCAGATGTTAGCAATGATGAAGTCCTAGTAGGTTAAGATTGACCAGATATTTAGTAATGAAAAGTCCCAACAGGTCACGAATAACTTGATGTTAGGCAGAAGAAATATTGGTAGGTTGAGGTTAACCAAATACCAGACAAGACCCAAAGTCAGGCTTGAAAAGGCTGAATTTAGAGTTACCAATCGATTGGTAGGAAGTGACAATCGATTGGTAAATCCTAAAACTTGGATTAAACCCTAAACTTGAAATTTGAGTTTTAGGGTTGGGCAATTGATTGGTGGCCTAGCGTCGCCTACCAATCTATTGGCCTAGAGTCGCTTGCCAATCGATTGGAAGAAGCCTTCTCGTGAACAAAAGGAGCCAGAATCGATTAGGGAAATCAATTTCGGCATCACCAATCGATTAGGGCAATCGATTAGATGACTTTTGCGAGGAATAGAAAGGCTGAGAATCGATTGGGGTAATCGATTAAGGGTTGAAGCAATTGATTAGGGTAATCAATCGAAGATATTTTTCATGAGAATAGAAAGCCTTGAAATCTATTAGGGCAATCGATTAGAGGCTAACCAATTGATTGGTACGGCTTACCAATTGATTGGACGGGCAAAAAAGAGTCATTCTGCAGGTTTTGAACAATCGATCTGACGTGGTAATCAATTAGGAGTGAGGCCAATCGATTGGGAGACTTTTTCCAGCCCGAGAAAAACCTTAGAAAAGGGAATTCATGAAGCATTTGAACATATCAGTTCTTGGTGATTTTGGAGCAAAATGTTGCTGCATTTTCGAGTCAACAAGAGGCATTTCTGAGCAACACGAGATCAAGCAAGGTGTTCATTGTATTTGTCTTTACTTCTTGTATTTCTTATTGTATTCTTGTGTTTGAGCTTGTACAAGGTTTCTCCGCCTTCGGAAAGTTTTCGAGAATGAGACATTCATAGTGGAGCTATGAGTGTGAGGAGTGGACCCTTAAATTAGTCATCTCAAGGAGGTGGATACCAAGTAAGATCGAAGGTGTTAGCATCGTGGAGTCTTCACTTCAAGTTTTCACTGTCGTTTAAGTTCAAAGAAACGAGATATTCACCTCTCCTCTAGCTAATACTAGTCCTAACAAGTGGTATTAGAGTGAGACCGCTCTTCATCGGACTAATCATCGGAAGGAGCAAAGTGCTAGAGGAACAAAAAGAAGAGCCCTAAATTTCAGCAAGTCTAAGACTTATCATCAAGGAGCTCAACTTCCAAATGTAACCCCGAGATGGATTCGGATACAATATCCAAGCACCTCCATCCTTCGAATTTGGAAGCTTCGACTTTTGGAAATCAAGGGTTGAAAATTTTCTTCATGATGGACATAAAGCAATGGTTTGCTCTAATAGAGGGATTTCAAGCTCCAATGGATAACAAAGTAAAGCTCCTCAAGAAGAAGAAGTGGACCGAGAAGTGAAGAGATCCGAGGCTAATGATAAGGTAACCAAAATTTTAGTTAATTTATTTCCTAAAAATACTTTGTGTAAGATAGTTGAATACAAAGATGCCAAGGAATTATGGAGTATGTTACCCCAGCTCCATGAAGATCCAACCTCAATGCAAATTAAAAACAAATCCAAAGAGAGAGACTCATTGGATCAAGAGCTTGATGATTCGGAGGTTGAGAGGGACTCAATATCCGAGGAAGAAATTGAAGAGACAATCACCTCAAGGATTGAGAGGGAGAGATCATTGATACTGGAATAAGAAAAACCCTCAACTTTCGGAACCAATGAAGAATAATAATGTGTCACCCCTCTGAGTAAAGAAGGTATAACTATTTCAAGTTGTAAAAATAAAAATCACATCATTTGCTTTGAGTGTAGGAAAAAAGGGCACTATAAGAGCAAGTATCCAAAATTAGTCAAGAAGAAGACTAAAATGACACCCAAGGTGAAGGAGAAATCTAAAGAGGCTAGAACCTTGATAAGAAAAGGCAAAGAGCACATTATGTGCTTCTTGTGTAATAAAAAGAGACATTATCAAAATCAATGTCCGAAGAGGAGGCTTTCAAGTAAGAACAAGGGAGGAAGCTCAAATCAAGGGGAAACTTCTAAAATCAAAACTAAGGTACCATTAGTTAATGGTATTGCTTTATATCATGATAACAAGCATGCTAGAAATAAATGTTATCATTTTAATTCTATTTATCATGAAAATCATAAGGAGAATTATAAATCATTTCATGCTAGAATAATCTTACCTAAGGATAGGAAAGTAGAAAATGGTCTAAGCAAAAATCCTAAGCAATTTAAATATATTCCTAAAAAGAAAAATATTGAAGGCAATCATGAAAAATTCAAATTTGAGAATTTAATGATGGAAATCAAGTCTTGAAGTTAAGACATGATAAAATAGAGAAGACCATAGAGAAAATGACAAATAATGTCAAACGGTCCAAAAAGAAAAACCTAGGTTTAGGAAGACAAGAGTCATCTAAGGGCCAAAAGGGTTTGGGATATAAACCCAAGTCCAAGGAAAGCATGACTTCCTATCATAGAGTTACATATAACTATGGAACTAACTCTAGGTCTAGGAGTCAAGTCAAGGTTATAAGGGAAGTTATCCCTAGAGTTTACCTTGAGGAGACTAGTATAACTAAGGCTTCTAAGAGGCCTAGAAAAGTCATTAGGAAGATATGTAGGGAGGTTATCCTTAGTGAGTACTTAGTGCACCCAAGGAGGACCAATAGGTTTTGGATTTCTAAGAGTGTGTTCTTTACACCCTAGATAAATATAGGGTATGTCAATCCTAATTGGAAGGATAGTTACGACCATGGTGAAGTTGACATTTTAGGACATTTTCAAGGTATTGTGATATCTTGAAAATGAGAAGTTAACTTTTACTTTAGAAGAGTAAAGTGTGCCAATAAAATTTGAGGAATTAATTAATCAAATTGGCACAAATAAGATAGAAGTCAAGAGTGTGTCAAGTTGGGTCTTGACACATTCAAAGGGATATAGGGCCAAATATTTCAAATAGTAAATTTGACATAGTATTTAGTTATTGAAACTTGGATGAAAATCTAGGTTTTTTCTTATGAGTTGCAAATACCATGATTGTGTGATCTATCACATGCAATGACATCATATCATACATTCATAATGTTTGCCACAATAATGTTTGCCACAATAATGTTAAATGGGGGCGAGCGTTTCGCCTTTTGCCACAATAATGTTTGCCACAATAATGTTAAATGTCATGTTATACATGCATCATATAGAATGATAGTTTTTTTTATAAAAAAATACACATTTGATGTATGTCATAATCATCATCATGCATTGTTTTAAATTTCTAATTTCTTGAAATTAAGGACAAAGGCATAAATTGATATCCTAGGTAGGATGATCAAAGTTAAAATGTCTAAATAGAGATGCATGATCCCTTAGTTTAGGGAAAACAACTCTTTACATCTCACAAGAACTTTAGAGCTGACTTGTATGTATATTAAGACATATTAGATAAAAGTGAGATATTAGGAAGATGAAAAAAACTCAAGATATTGATTTAGTGCATCTATTTGAGTTTTAGTTACATCAAAATACATTGATTTTGTGAAGTATAATCATGGGAAAAGCTAATATACAAGTCATGTGCATTTAGCCCATAGATCATGGTTGGAAATTTGTTTTGAAAACTATTTCAAAAATGTTTTGGAAAACCTTGTTGAAATCTATTTGTTGATAAGAATCATCATTGATTAGTTAGATATAAAGTTAGAGTGAAACATTGATGTTTTCAATGGTTTTTGATTTTGTATCATTCTTTGAAAATGAGACATATTTTTATAGAAAACTATTCTTCACTGATAGTATTTGACATAAGTAATATCTACGTGAAATTTAGTAATTTTTTGAATATTGTAGAATTATTTATGACTTTCTGAATTTCGGACAAAAATCAAATACACCAATCTATTGGCCAATGTTACTAGTCAATTGGTACATGCAGTAATCAATTGGCAGCTCACGCCAATCGATCAACATAATCCAGAATCGATGCATTTGAAACCAATCGATTGGTGGTTTCTATGTTGGACTAAAATGAGTTTATTTCAGTCGATTAAGCCGCGTTTAGGTCATTTAACTATTCCTAATCCTTTGAAATAATTTGACAAGTATTTAAGGATAATTTTCTTGATAAACATAAAAATTGAATGGTTAAGGGGGACTAACGTGGACTTGAGGGGGAGTTTTAGATTTTAAGGTGAATCTTTAACTTCAAAACATAGAATTTGGGATTTCCTAAAGGTTTAGGAACTTTAAATTATTGTTGGTGCAATAGTTGAAGATGGAGCATGCTTTAATGGGGAGTTCTACCTTAAAGGTATGATTTGGGTTAAATTCTCTAGGATGAGCATTGGTTGAAGGGTGTATGCTCAAGGATGAGCATTTGAAGACAACGGAAGGTTGAGAACCTTCATTGTGATATTTTGAAGGAGAAGATAAGTGAATCTCAAGGAGAGATTTTTGTTGCATGTCAAAGGGGGACAGTGTAGGGTTTAAGTTAAGAAACTCTCATTCATGCTTTGGCATGAGAAGGTAAGTTGGGATAATGAGTTAACCTAACTTAAATATATTGTCAAACAACAAAAAGGAGAAGATTGTTGGTACAATCATCCTCAGGTCAAGGTTTACTAAGTTGACTAAGCTTGGATTGACTCGAGCTTGAGTTTCAATATTTGACAAAATATGAGAGAGAAGTCAAGTAGGTCAAGGGAGAACTTGGAAAGTCTTAACTTGATGTTAGGCAACGAAAAGTACTAACTGAGGTTAGGCAAGAGAAAGTCCTAACTGATGTTAGGTAAGGAAAAGTCCTAATGAGGCTAGACAATGGAAAGTCCTAACGAAGGTTAGGCAAGGGAAAGTCTTAACTGAGGTTAGGCAAGGGAAGTCCTAGCGGGGCTACGTAATGGAAAGTCCTAACTGAGGTTAAGCAAAAAAAAGTCCTAATCGAGGTTAGGAAAGAGGAAAGACCTAGTGAAACTAGATAATGGAAGACTTAGTTAGGAACTAGGCAATAAAAGTCCTAGCAAGACTAGGCAATGGAAGACCTAGTTGGAAACTAGGTGAAGTCCAGTGGGTCAAGGAAGACCAAACACTTGGCATGAGTGAAGAAGTCCTAGTAGGTCAAGGGTGACTAGATGTTAGACAATGATGAAGTCTTGGTAGGTCAAGGTTGACCAAATATTGGGCAACGGGAAGTCCCAATAGGTCACGAATGACTAGATGTTGAGCAGAGAAAGTCCTGGTAGGTTGAGGTCAATCAGACATCAAGCATGACCCGAATTCAGGTTTGAAAAGACTAAATTTAGGGTTACTAATCGATTGGTAAGAAGTGTCAATCGATTGGTAAAACCTAAACCTGGAGTCCAGGTTTTAGGGTTGGGCAAATTGGCGTCACCTACCGAGAGATTGGAAGAAGCCTTCTCGCAAATAGAAGGAGCCAAAATCGATTAGGGTAATCGATTCCGACATCACCAATCGATTAGGGAAATAGATTGGATGATTTTCTCGAGAAACAGAAAGGTCGGGAATCGATTGGGGCAATCGATTAAGGGCTGAAGCAATCGATTAGGGTAATCGATTGGAGGTGTTTTTCGCAAGAATAGAAAACCTCAAAATCAATTGAGGCAATTGATTAAAGGTTAACCAATCGATTGGTATGACTCACCAATTAATTGGACGGGCGAAAAAGAATCATTTTGTAGGTTTGGAACGGTCGATCTGACGTGATAATCTCTTGGGGTAGGGCCAATCGATTGTGAGGCATTTTCTAGCCCGAGAGAAACCCTAGAAAAGGAGATTCGTGAAGCATTTGAACATGTCGGTTCTTGGTGATTCTAGAATGAAGTGTTGCTGCATCTCTGAGTCAACAAGAGGCATTTCCGAGCAATACGAGATCAAGCAAGGTGTTCATTGTATTTGTCTTTACTTATTGTATTTCTTGTTGTATTCTCATGTTCAATCTTATATGAGGCTCTTCCACCTCTAGAAAGTTTCTGAGAAGGAGGCATTCATAGTGGAGCTGTGAGTGTGAGGAGTGAACCCTTGGATTAGTCACCTCAAGGAGATGTATACCAAGTAAAATCGAAGGCGTTAGCATTGTGGAGTCTTCGCTTCAAGTTTCCACTGTCGTTCAAGTTCAAAGAAGCGAGCTATTCACCCCCTCTAGCTCATATCGGTCCTAACACTCTAATGAACAAAGGATTGGACGAGGCCAAGGAGATCATTGAGAGTGTGACACTTAATCATCATCAATGGGTGTCCGAACGAGGTAACCCTTTCAAGATTGATGGTAAGTATGATGTAAACACACTAGACCTGATCTTAGCAAAGATGGATGCATTGACAAAGATGTTTGATACGTTTAATGTAAATTCTGTGAATGTTGTTAATGTATCTTGTGAAATTTATGGTAATCCAGGACATGCAACGAACACTTGTCAATTGGGAGCTATTATTGCACAGCTAGCCCAAATTGAACAAAGAGATGCAATAACCTAGGGTTGAACAATTCTTATTCAGGGATATACAACCCCAATTGTATAAATCACCCCAACTTCTCATATCGCACCAACAAAGATCAAGAAGGACAAAGAAATTTTAGGCAAGCAAATGAAGCTTAATTTTCATCCCAACTAGATAGAATGGAAAAGATGATGGAAGGTTTCATGGCCAAGCTATCCCAAACAAGTGAGGATGTTAATCAATTGAAAGGAATGATTAGTAATTTGGAAGTTCATACTAAAGTACTTGAAACTCAACTTGCGTAGGTCGCTTGCTTCTCATCGAGAACTACGGGGAGATTTCTAGGAAAACCATAATCAAATCTCATTGAACATTGCAATGCGGTTGTCCTGAGAAGTGACAAGGCCCTAGTTGAACCTTATGAGCCTCAAGCGAACAAAAAAAATTACCAAGTCCCAATAGGTGGAGCTACTCAGATTTCCATTGACAATGACCACACTCAAAAGGAATCTGAGGAGAAGAAAGATGAATCCAACCCAAAGCCTCCATTGAGAACCTATGTACCACCAGTTCCTTTTCCCCAAAGCTTAGTGAAAGCCATGAAGTATGAAGAATTTTTTGTTACAGGGAGTACTAGATAATCGAACATTTGTTTTGATGATTGACAAAGGTTCAATGTTAAGGGTTATTGTGATTATGTATGCAGGTAGCTCAACCAGAAAGTTCTAGTAAGACTAGGCAAGTGAAAGTTCTAGTAAGTCTAGGCAAGTGAAAGTTCTAATAAGACTAGGCAAGTTAAAGTCTTAGTAGGTTAGTTAGACTGGATACTAGGCAGATGAAAGTCCTAGTAGGTTAGTTGAACTGGATACTAGGCAAGGTAAAAGACTTGACAGATCGAGGACACCAAACAAGAAGTCTAGACGGGTCAATGGACCCGACATCTCGCAAGTCGATGGGTTAGCGAGGATCGAACATCGAAAGAAAGTCTTAGGGGCAGAGGATTGGATGTTGAGCAGGAAGTCCAAATAGGTCTGGAGGACTGAATGTTTGGCAAGTTAGGTAAACTCTCCTAAGTGGAGAGATTCTTTCAAAAGGAAGAATGGTGAGGACACGTTCCCATTAAGGGAACAGTAGGCGTCGACCCGACGGAAGGGTTTCACTAGAAATCCTAAGTCGAGATCGAGACAAATGGAACTGTCCAACTTACTCATATTATATTATTGTGCTAACTCTGTAGTGCAGGTATTTGAGATCGGCAAAGTGGCAAAAAACTATTGGGTTTGCAAGGTTGCAAACAAAGTCACATATTGAAAATACATGGGAAAGATCATGGACTTATAAGGGAAAGATCTCTCCATTGGTATGAGGCCTTTTGGGTAGAGC
>JBBUKS010000002.1:8388801-8404281 GCA_038050645.1 Hedychium gardnerianum | reverse complement strand
GCATGTTGATAAGAGTTTTATTAATGAATATGATTGTTCACGAACGTTGTTCACGAACATTATTCACGAACGTTGTTTATGAACATTAACGAGCTGAACACATATGTGTTCAAGTTTGTTTGTTTAGTTTAACGAGTTTTTTAAGTTTGTTTGTTTAATTGATCTTGTGTATATTGAACGAACATAAATAAGCTTTTATCAAACTGAACACCAAGCTTGTTCATGAATGTTTGATTCATTAAACTGAACACTATGCTATAAAATAGAAACCCTAGAGAAAGCCGAACTACATTAAATTGTTGTCTCTTTCTATGTGTTGCATATTTACTTTATTTAATTTCCATTGTAAATTGATTTCTTTTTTAAAGTCCATTGCATTTACTTTACTTAAATTTCGCTGTGCATTAACTAAAATTTATCAATCCTACATAGTTAATACAAAGTTAGGTTGAAACACTAAGGTTTTCAACACATTCCAACTTTGTGTTAATTTTTAAAAATAGGATGAATTTCTATAAAATCTATATTTTCTTTGATAAGTAATATTATAAAAAGTGTAGCTGTCATTTTTGTAACTTTTAGACACTCATAGAATTATTAGAATATTTTTAAGTTTTGGGTGATACACACTCACCTAAGAGTGACTCGGAATTCAATTGACTAAAACATGGTAGAGGCTACGAAATAGTTTCATTATTTCAGTAGAATTTCTAACTATGAAATATTATCACAGAATACCTTGCATTTTTAATATTTTTTTAAAAAAAATATAGACCTTGCATTTGCATTATTTGAAAAATTGTTCTTTTTGAGATAGTTGGTCAACATTAGTGTAGTAGCCATCAAAACCTCATTGCTACAAGAGCATTGATGTTTTGCTGGTGTCCCATTTCTTGTGTTCTTAAATTTTGGGGGCCCTCTTGCTAAGTAATTAAGGCAATGCATTGATTGTGCTTTATGATACATTCTTTGTAATTGGTGGTAATTAAGTAAGGAGGGAAGTGAGGAAGCTACAATTGAGATGTTCATAAATGTTCAGTGCAGGTAACTATCATAAAGCTGGTAGCGAGGTTGAAGTTATAGCTTGTACTTCAATGCTTTATTACACTCTACTCAACCTTGATTCAAGGATAAGAAACAATCAGTCGCTGGTAAACGGTGGGGCAGTATACCCATGTAACAAGGGTTCAATTCCTACGTAGGGCATATTAAGTGTCCGTGGTGTTCAAAATACTAGGGGCCGCCCACTAGGATTCATCTGCGCTTTCCGAATTTACCTAGTGGCCGATTTGCGGAGCCGAGCTATCCATCCTAGAATTAATTGGATCATAATTAAGAACTAGACACCTGGTAAAAAATAAATTTTAAAAAAAAAAGGATAAGAAACAATCAAATTTGTTTGCCTATGCTCCATTCCCATTGTTTTTTTAGGGTTACTTGCTACTTCTTACCAACTCACTAAGAATGTTGTATTTATGTTGTCAATGGTACGACGATATCACTTGTAGAAAACTTATTCTTCTAGAGGACCGGAGTGAAAAGTATTTTCAATTTCATGTGTTTAACATTGTGTACTCAACTCGTAAAATTAAGTATCAAAATGGGAGGAAGAAGAGAACATCAAGTATAATTGTAATTATCTTCTTATTGGCTCACAACTATGAGAAGATGCTCTTCAACTCAAACTATTCACATCAAACTCAACAAAAAATGACAAAATCTGACACTGCATAAAGATCGCATAATACAATCTCATACTGTGCATGTTCATGTGCATGTGCATGTGCATGGATTATTGTCTAATTGATTATGTTAAATTGACAACTATTGCATTTCTATATATTCTGAGACTAGTAACAAAGAAAAACAAAAGTGTGTTGGGATCATACTTTCATTTCAATGGTGGAATATTAGCAATCCAATCAAGCCCTTATTATATAGTTCAAATATTATATGAAATGCAATTACAAATTAGAAGGGATATTGTTGGTACAATCATTCCCTGAATATAGAATTCTGATATTTAATAATATTTAAGTTTAGGTAAATTGTGAGATCTCATTTGTGTGACAAGTGTATAGAAAAAGTTTTTGTAGGTCTGGAGATTGCATGCAAGATGGGAAAAGTCCAAGAAAGTTAGAGGCTTCTTGGCAAGGAAAATTCTTCACAAATCGGAAGACCGGATGCAAGGTAAGAAAGTCCAAAAAGACTGAAGGTCAGACTCTTGGCAAAAGAAAAAAGATCGAGCAGATTAGGAGATTGGATAAATGCAAGGTGAATGAAAATCTAGTGACGAGAAAGCCCCAGGCACTGAAGTCCAGGTATAGGAGATTCAATTGGCATGAGGTATGTGTGAGACGAGCGAAGGTAGTGAAGTTAGACATATTTTGGTCATTAGAATACCCGAAAATAGTGTATTAGTCTATTAATATACAGTAGAATTGAAGGAGTTTACAGTTGAGAATTTAAGTATACAAAACCCAAACTAGACTCACTAATTTTAAAAAATAGTATCTAATCGTGATATTCTAAGATATTCACTAAACACCTTTCTACGAACTCAAGAATGGGGTTCTATGGTGGATTCTTATCATATGTCAAAGAATCTTAAGTGAGTACATTAGAAGACTTTTTCAATACCATGGAATTACATGAATTTAGACGTGTAGGATTAAAAGAAGCAGGTAACATATAAAGAAACATGGCCCTAACATGTAAAAAGAAGTTAGACTCAAACACATCTCTGGAGAGTTATCAAGAAGCCTACTTGGTAAGAAAAATGAAAAAAAAAATTAAAGATTACAATTTTGACGGGAAAAGACTATGAAATTGTTAAAGAAAAAGCAAAAGTGAATGGTAAGATACTTCAACTGTGATGAGGAGGCAAAGAAAATTGCCCCAAGCTCAAGAAAAAGACCAAAGACAAGGACAAAGACAAGGCACCTATGAAATCTAAGCAAAGAAATTTGAAGACTACTTGGGATGAATCTTCAGAAGATTCAGGATCAAAGTAAACGATATGTCTAGCATTCATGGTGATCCATAATGAGGAAGAAGACTTCACTTCATCTAAAGAGAGCAATAGTGTAGGGGGGAGTTTCATCGTATGAGTTTAACATGATAAGTGAGGTAAGAAATTAATCTACCCTCTAATAAATTTTATGATACAATTAAGATGTTTATCTAGATCATTATGTAAAGTTAGAAATAAATATGCAGAGTTAAAAAAAAGATTAAAATTTATTTAGAAAATAAATTAATTGATTCTTGCTCTAAAGAAGAATTTATAAATTAAAAAAATGAAAATCTAAGATTAAAGGACCAGATAGAATCTTTGAAATTGAATTTAAAAAAAAAATCTATTGAGTCAAATAATCTAAACTTATTTGGAGGACTTAATTGTAATTTTGTAAAACATAAGGTTTATGTTAGAAAAGTATGAAAATCATTAATTCTTAAAAATTATTTAATAAACTCAATAGGTACAAATTTATTTTTGAGTGCCTAAATCAATTTTGACTTTTAAGGAAAAACCCTTGGATAGTCAACCATAGGAAAGAAAAGTTATTAATAAATGGATAGTTGACTCATGTTTGAAGTTGAATCTATTGAATCTTCACATTCTGATCTAAATTCTATGTAAATTATTTTTATGTGAAAACATAGCATGTCTACTATCAGTAATTAAAATTTAAATTTTTTTGGACCTTTAGAAAAATAATAATAATTTTCTAAAGAAAATCATGCATTTTGAAGATAGAAATTTAATTTTAGAAAATATAAGGGAATTTTTAAATAAAATTAATTTTTTGTTGAAGTACATATTGTGTTCTAGACATGATAAAAAAAAATTGGATTTTTTTTTACTTTTAGATAACTTTTTAATTAGATTTTCTAAGGGGTATTAAACTAATGAGTCATATCATGAAACTTTTAGAAAGAGTAATAGAAAAAAAAATTAAGGAAGGAAACCACGATGACCTAAAATTAATTCGGGTTCATGCTTGGAAGGTTGACAATAGAAGTTATACAACTTCTAAGGCAACTAATTGAAAAGTATCGAGAGCAAAAATAAAATCTACATATGATATTTATTGACTTAGAAAAAGCTTATGATAGAGTCCCAAGAAAAATTATATGGAGAATTTTAAAAAAGAGAAGTGTTAGCGCAATATATATTGAACTAATTAAGAATATGTATGAGGATGTAACGACCAGAGTGAAGACTTTAGGCAGATTAACTGAAGTATTGTCAATAAAGATAAGGTTATGTAAGGATCAACTTTAAGTCCTTATCTTTTTACACTAATCATGGACAAACTCACTGGACACATTCAAGATACAGTATTGTGGTATATGTTGTTTGCAGATAATATTATTTTGATATATGAGATGCGTGAAGGAGTAAATGTTAAACTAGAATTTTGGCAGGAACACTAGGAGTAAAAGGTTTTAGGCTTAGTAGAGTAAAGACAGAATATATGAAATTTAAGTTTAGCAATATTAGACATAATGAGATAATTGTTAAGTTAGGAGATGATGAGTTATCTAGAACTAAGAGCTTTAAGTATTTATGATCATTTTTGTAAAATAAGGAAAGAATTGAGAGAGATGTTTTATATAGAATACAGTTGAAATGGAGGAGAGCGTCAGGTGTTTTATGTGATCGTAAAGTACCTCTAAAACTTAAAGAAAAGTTCTACAAAACAGCGGTTAGACCTGCTATATTATATGACATTAAATATTGGGCTATGACTCGAGCACATGAGCAGAGAATGAGAGTTATAGAGATGAGGATGTCAAGGTGGATGTGTGGACATACGAGGATGGACAAAATAAGAAATGAGAGCATTAGAGAAAAAGTCGGAGTTACATTTATTGAGGAAAAACTCCGAGAGACACGTTTAAGATGGTATGGACATGTACTTAGACGGCTAATAAATGTTCCAGTTAGGCGATGTAAAACTATGATAAATATGCACATCAAATGAGGAGGAGAAAGACCAAAAAAGACTTGCTTAGCAATAATAAAATAAGATAAAATTTATTTATATATAGATGATAATATAATAGGGGATAAAGCTCAATGACATAAAAGGATTCATATAGTCGATCCCACCTAATAGGATAAGACTTGATTATTATTGTTGTAGATTTTCTAAGGCATGCAAAGTTGAATCTTCAGTAAAAGTAATCTAACTTTAAGGGAAGATAATTGAAAATTTTAAATTTCAAGAATTTTTGATGTTGTTAAAGGATGGAGGGAGATGAGAAAGATTAGGGTCAAATGATGTCCAAATGATTGATTAATTAGTTTTTAATCCAGTAAGGCTAGATGTAGGGGAGCCTAGGATTAGGGCTAATTCTTAATTATCTGTATTTTTGCTATGAAATGTTTGAATTTATTTTGATTTACCCTAACTTAAATAAAGTTTGATAAACATCAAAAATGAAAATATTGTTAGTACCCGAGTGGTTGAGGGGAGATCTCTGGAACTCCAAGTGGTTTGAAACATGGTTATTTTGATGTGTTGTTAAATTAGTTTAATTTATGTCTTATTATTATTACTAATATGTATGTCTAAGTGTGAAGGCACTTAGGAGAATACACAGGTACCCGATGACTCAGGATATGGTGGAGTACGGTAAAGGGTAGTATGGGACACCCCAGGGACTGGAAAGGACAAGGAGCATCAGAGACAATGAGACATTGGTAGAATACACAAGTAAGCGAGAAGAATGACATGGAAAGGAAGCTGACAGGTTTGGTGCATCCGAGGGTGGAAGAGTACTCTGATGGAGTGAGAAGGAAGCATGGGGAGTGAGCTAGAAGGGCATGGTGCATCCGAGGGACGAGAAATTGGGCGAAATTCTGCACAATGTAAGATCGTGAGATGAGTTGAGTGACATGTACTCGGGATGCGGGTAGACTCAACCTTAGGCGAACTCAGAGTTAGTCGACTGAGTTAGAAGGTTTGGGCGACCAAAATAAGAGTTTCAATCGGATATTTTGGTCTATCGAACTAGCAGATTCGATCGACCTATGCAAAATATTATTCATTACCTTTTGAACAAGTTATTGTGGGATTTGGTTCGGGTGATCGGATATCGGTATTGAGTGGTTGAAAGCCATGTAGAAGTTGATCCAACAATGTAGATTCGATGTAAGCGGTATCGGGTGACCGAAGAACAAGATCAGGTGATCGAATGTCACGTGAGATATGCTCTAGCATAGTTCCAAGTTGACCGGGTTCCAATTGGCTAGAAGGGGAGTTCAGGTGATCAAAAGGATGCCACATTAGCAACAACGATGAGCGAAGACCTCTTCGTGGATGACATCGACCTACCATGTTAGCAGTTTCCGATCAACCGAATAGGATTTTTTTATCGACTGAACATGCAACATCAGCACTTGACTAGATGCTATAAAAGGAGGTGAGGAGCTTGTGTTAACAGCCATGACCAAAGCTACATTTAGAGAAGCTCTGTTTTACTTTCTAGCCTTCTCTACCATGTATTTACAATCCGTGTAAGAGGTTTTTCTACCTCCGACACCTTACCGAAGAGGAAAATGATAGTGGACAGACAACCTGTGCATATGTCTTGGACATAGCAACACTGGGGTGTTGTGAACTAAATAAATCATCGTATCATTTTTGTGTTATGTTATTTATCTTAATTAATATGTGTATAGCCTTGCAAAGTAATTAGTAAGAAAAAGAAAGTTTTATTTACAGGTATGTTATTCACCCCCTCCCCCTCTAACGATCCCATAGTGCTTTTGCTGCACTCTCAGAGATTACTTCAACTTCCTCTTATAAGAATCAAGAGTAAGGCTCTTCACAAGTTGAGAAACTTAAGAAAAAGGATTCATCCTTGAAATTGTAAGTCTCTTGAAGTGTCTAAAGTTCATGTCAAGGTCCACATATCTAGATATGATAATTGGGAACCAACATGTCGTCTATAGCAAGGAAGGTTTAGATTACAAACCTAAACAAAAAGAAGCATCATATGTATTACTAATTTGTAGAAATGCATCTTTTATTCCAAAAATTTCCACTAAAGGTATATCTAGGTCTAAGTCAAGGCTTGGGTTATCAAACAACATTTACTTAACTCATTTGGACCCAAAGGATTTTTTTAGTATTTCATTGTTGATAAACACAAGGGATGAGCATACCAATGAATTGATAGTGGGTGCTCAAGAAACATGATCAGGGATGTTAGCAAATTCAACTCCCTCAGGAATAGAGACAAAGGAATGGTATCACTTGGGAACAATGATGAACTTAAGGTGATGGGTCTAGGTAACATATAACTTTAATCCAATTTTGTTATTCATAAAATTTTATTAGTTAAGGGGCGAAGTTTAACTTGTTAAGTATCAATCTATGTAATACGAGGTACAAGATTGAGTTTCACTCAACCAAGTGCTTGGTTAATCATAATAAACTTGATATTAACATATTAGAGGTTTATAAGAAAGATAGTGTTTATACTATTAATCTTCCATGTGTTACTAATCCTTCTACTAAGTGTTTCATATCAAAAGAGAAAGAGTCTTAATTGTGGCATAAGATATTGATACACAATAACATGAGATTAATTGCAAAGATTTCCAAGAGGGATTTAGTGAAGAGTTTGCTAAAGATAAACTCAAGGACAAGTTGTGTGACACTTGTCAAGAGGGTGAACAAACCAAGTTTTCTCATAAAGGTAAATTAAGTATTATTCAACTCTTGGAAGTATTACATCTATTGATTTATTTGATAATCACAGCATATTATTTTTTTTAGTGACAGTAGATATTGTCATATTTTCCTAGATGATTTTAGTGAATTTATTTGGGTTAGTTTCCTTAAGCATAACAATGAGTCTCTATAAGTCCTTATTAGTTTTTACAAGAGAGTTAAAATGAGAAGGGTCTCAAAGTCAACTAGATCTATAGTGATCACTGAGGTGAGTTTGAGAACATTGAGTTAATGGATATGAACAGGAGTTCTCTTGTACTAAAACACCACAACTAAATGATGTTGTGGAGAGGAAGAATTGTGCAGTTCAAGCAGCAACTCAGTCCATTTAAACAAATACTCTTTACCGGGCTATTTTTGGGATAAGACAATTAGTGGTGTATGCTATGTATAAAATAGAGTTTATTTGCATAACATCTTAAGTAAAACGCCTTATAACATTTCTTTAGAAGAACACCTACAATTAAGCATCTTAGGGTGTTTAATTGTAAAATATATTTCCGACTAAAGTGGATGAAAGTATTCTAGTTGGATATTCATTGTCAAGTAGCGTTATTAGGTGTACAACAAGAGATCTCTCAAGGTTGAGGGGTCTTCTAATGTTGTATTTTTTTATTTTTTTTTGATAATTCAAGTATCCAATCCTTCGAACTAATTAATCTTGGAGGTAACCGATACGACCCCACGTAATTTTTTCACTGACCATCAGGGTAAATCGGGAAGCGCTAATAGAGGCTCATCCAAATGACCAGCATTCTTAGGTCCACTTCTCACTAGAGAGAAAATCTCTTGCAATGTGTCGCAATTAAGATTCGAATTTTAAATCTCTTGATTAGACTACTAGTGTATATACTAGAAACTTTCCCATTGATAAGGATATTGATAGAGTAATGAACAAGAAAGATGCTAGTGGTGGTAAAAAAACAACCATAGAGGGTATTCATCAAGGGAGAGTGAGAGATAAATTGAATGATGAAATACAAAACGGATGATGAGAAACATTTTAAGTGTGTGGGAGAAACACCTCAACCATCTAGATCCTATAAAACTAACATGAATCTTCACGCCGGTGGAACAATTAGTGGGAAATATTTTTCAAAGAGCAAGTATTCGATCATATTTTAGGAAACTAGGTAATTATTTTGCATTAATATACTAAATTGAACCTAAATCCATAAATAAAACATTGCTTGACCTAGATTGGGTGTTAGGTATTCAAGAGAATTGGCTCAATTTGATTGGAGTCATTTTCTTGAATCAATTGGATGCTTCGAGCATTTTCCACTTAGGGATTTCAACTTTATAAAATGGATATTAAGTGAGAATTTCTAAATGATTTCATTAAGGAAGATGTTTATTTAGAACAACTACCTAAGTTAAAGCATTTAGATTATCTTAATATGGTTCGAAACAAGCACCTGAGTATCAGTAATTGAAGTATATGAAATTACTGCCATTTTGTGTGTAGGCAACAAATGTTTGTAATCAGGCCAAGGTCTTGTAGCTATAAAGATTAGCTGAAAATCAGACTCAAGATTCTTATAACTTTCGGTTTACCGTATGAATAAGATAAAACTTCTAAAAGAATCCAACTCATTTACAACACTACAAAAAGAGAAGATGACAAGAAGAAAATATAGGAAAGGTGGGAAGAACATGGGATGTTGGCCAAGGATTTAGTCCAAACACATGCATACCAACCTGCTTGCTTCATTCAGCCGGATACCAAATTAATATATGTGTTCTTTGAGATGTGCATGTTGTTGATAAGGAAAGAAATTGATTGTGTTTAGTTGATGAGTAAGACTGGTTGCTTTTGTTCCATGTGAGAGGGCTCCATTTGTTTCTTGATGGACATCAACGTCGTTAACCAGATTCATTTCCCTTCCGATGAGTCTCAACTTTTTAGCTTGCTTGGTTTCCCATAGGAATGCCACATTCGAAACTCCTCAACTTGCTCCAACCACAATTTGCACACCTTCTTGCACCTCATGACATATGATATCTTGCTTTGCATAATGATATATAAGGTGAACTACATTGTTAGAGATCGGTGTGGGAATCATTTATAAATAGCTACTGGAGAAGTAATGTTTAAATCATCTTTCTCATATCGTGCATTCCATAGTTGTCAATAGTTTTCTTTGAGAAAAAAAAAACCTCTCTTGACAAGTTTTGTTACCTCTCATGACATACGATTGAATTTAAAATTCAGCCAATTGTTATCTCAATTATAAGCCTCGCAAAAGATTGTCCATGAGATAAGCGAATTGACTCCAAGATAGTTATCTGTCTTCAAGAGTTCACAAGAACAGTCGTGGCGGCTATCGTGGACTCTACCATTCCAGTTCCAATACCATTTCACGGAACAACCACGGCATGAATTTATAAAAAAATAATAATAATAATAAATATATATATATATATAAATTACATTGCATGGACCAATTCCTTCCCTAAGTTATTAACTCTTTAACATATTTATTATACTCTCTTTCTTTCTTAATTGACTGAAAATCATATTGTTTCATGTTTACTTTTATTGATTTGAAGTTGAAATAATCTTAATTTCTCTTGTATCTATGTGTATTCACAGCTTAATTAAATTATTTTATGTGAATTCATAAACCAAATTAAATCCAATGCAGATCGCAATTACTCATGGTTGTCATTAAGCCTTTGCTTGCTTCTCAGTGGGCGATAGTGGCACAAGGTTCGTGGCCACACAAACGGATGTGGTTGGAGAAAATCCGATTCAATTTCAAAATTTCTCGGTCTTTCTTTCTACTTCCTTTCTTCCTCCCCACTCTGACTTTGCTCCCTCACACTTCCCCCAAATGTCTTTTCTCCTTCCTCCCTCTTCTCCGTTGAGCTCAAACCCTACATCCTTCCCAAATCTCTTCCCCACGACCATCTTAATCAAGAGTTCTGTTATGATCCGTTCTATTCTTTTGTCATTATAACACCCAAGAACATCGTCTCATAGCAACCAACGTTATTTACAAGAAATTTAGCACGGCATGAGGCGTTCCCATGTCGGAACGCCCGTTCCGTTCCACGTCTGTTCCGATGAACCATGTCCTCCACCAGAACCAATTGGTTCCATCAGAATGGACTTCATCCCCGCAACAAATCTATTGAGTCTCAAACTTTGATTCTCCATATCAATGATCATCTCTATGGCCAACTGCATTGTTATTGTGAGAATGAAGGGAAATGGCTGCAGGACTGACTACCTCTCGCGGCCAACATTGCTCACAAATAGTGCAAAATGTAGCTAACTCTTATGCTTTGAAGCATATCACTGCAAAGTAAGATTTGTAAAATCTGATGAAAACAAAAAATATGTCAATTTTGCAAAATCTGATATTGTTGCAAAGCTAAACCAAGCAAGAATCACACATCTAACTAATACATCCTCTTAATTAGCATAGGAAGATCACTCCGTCAACATGAAATGGTCGTATACAACATAACCAATCCTGACACACTGACTTGCAACTAGGCTACCGTTGATGGGCACTATGTCGATAGATGAGGACCCAATCACCCAATAGTAAGTAGTAAAGGAAGAGAATTCTAACTCAAGCACGCAGCTATTGTTGTTGATGGAATTGTCAAATGCCTATGAGAGATGAAGGTAAGGATGAGGAGAAAAATTCAAATAGAAGAGCAAGTATTTCAGTTCTTATCTAGTGTTTCTGCTTGGACTCGAGCACAATGATCGCACACTACTCGCACTGCACATTCAACCAAATAGCGACGCTAACCGCACTGACACCACTTCACTATTGTGAAGAAACAAGAGGAGATGGACACACCAAGAACCGAGAGAAGATCACATCCAAATAAGAAAGGACGAAAATTCATTCTAGGAGGGGAGATGGGTAGCGTTGGAAGGGAGAATTAAGTTGCGAGTCAGACCCCAATTTTGTCCAAAAAAAATGTGCATAAATAAAAACTTTATGTATGATTTTATTGTCCCTCGCCAAGTTCCAAGAACATTAAACTCTCTGTCAGCCACCTTATCAGTTCCAAATTGGCTGCTCAAACAATGCGTATCATGGCACAACTCAAACCATCATGTTACCAAGCATCAACCGGGAAACACAAGCAGTTCAATACCAGAAAAATTCTCAATATTATCTGAACTCTGAGCTACTTAACATAAAGGCACAAAGTTGCTTCCTACAAATCCATGTACGCTAAAGATATTTTTGTTCTTTCAGTTATAGTGTGGTTGTCATTTTTCTTCAATTTGTGACCATGCTCAGATCAGAGCACGCAGTAGTATCACAAAAGAGCACAGAAGCAAGTATTGACAAAGGCCTTGAAGGACTACCATATTCATCTAACAAAATGCATATAATAACATGCATGACCTAAGATGAGATACTAGCAAAATGCAAAAATGGCCAACTTCAAATACACGCAAGTCTACTTAAACTTTCAGAAATGGTTTATCTTTTATCGTCTAAGTTGGCATCCTCTTCCGATTTGCCATTCACTTTAGGAGTGGCTTCACCTTCAGGCCTTGTTTGTACACCCTCAAGCCATTTTGAGAATCCCTCAATAAGAGCATCTCGCATCCAAGGATGTCTACATTGCTCCACAGCTTCAGGTAAGGTAACCCATGACCTGTAGCGGGTGCTTTGCTCCGGCCACGACTCTAGCTCCTCTCTCACTTGTAGAGCAAATACCGCAGCTTTGCACAAACCTTCTGGGCTGAATTCATCTTGCAGGGTTTTGCTTTTGAAGAGATAGTCCCCCAAGAATGACTAAAATTGAAAAATAAGCTGAGTCACTGACTATAAAGAGAAACAATGAAACATGCAATGAATTAAAAAAAAAAAAACTATAAAGTTTCTCCAGCAAATGAAAATATGCACCCCGCTAAGCGACATCACAGTTAAAGGACAAGTAATTTTTATAATTGCGCTATGTAAGATTTAGGAGTCTCAAAAACTTGTAGCAGGTTTATTGTTTAAATTTGAGACTAGATCTGTAAGCAGGTAGAGTTAGCTGGAAAATAAACTTGTATGACATGGTAGTTGGCGATAATAGCATTGAAAAATTTTGGATCACCAAAATTTTTTTTACCGAGAGAAGGAAATAGAATACATTAAATTACCACTATATCCCCTTTAACTCCTGCTTCTTCAAGGGCTTCTCTCACAGCTGCCTCTTCAACTGTTTCATCATTTTCCCATCCTCCCTGTGAACGGCAAAAAAGATGCAAATCACAAAACAGATGTACAGTGCCTGCCAATATAGTTCACTCATAAAACAAGCAGGCATCATGCATCACAAGAAAATTGGCAAGACCTAATTATATATACAGATAGGGGAAACATGACATGGATATATATATAGATGTATCAATAAGACAGTATAGTAGCAGGAACCACCTGGGAAGAGAACCACCCTATATTTTTTTTTTCTCCATTTATATTTTACAAACCTTAAAATTAAGATAATTGTACACTAAGAGAATAGGATCGCAACCCAGCTGAAAGAAAGTGATTTTACCTCATTGATCTCTTCACAGAACCTATGTTTTATCCATCACCAGATGCTTGGACTAGAAATATGCTTAGTGTAATTTCAACATTCTATAATTCAATCAGCAATTAACTATCAATTAATTGTCCAAAGTGAAAGTTTTAAGGAGAAAAGGAAAACCAAAGAAAACTCTAGCTCATCATCATCAATCATGTTTGTCGTAAGCTACATGAATCTTATGAGTTCTATGCAAAGCTAAATCATTAGTAATATTCAAACTAATTAAATCCCTTCATATTATATTATAATGACTACTGTTTCTTTGGCATCCTTCTTCTCCCTTACTCCTTCCAATCCAATAGTTTCAATTCTTCCAATTACAAAATTCATTAATCGTCGTAGAAACCATCTCAAATGTTTTTTCCCCCATTTTTTGATCTATTGAAGTTATGTCTAATTTCTCTTAGATGTTGTTATTTTATCTTTGCTAATAATTTCATTATCCACCTAGGCATTTTTTATCTTTTCTACATTAACTTTTTATATGTCTTGTTCAATCACATGAGACTCTAAAAGCGTCTTTCTATTTATTTTCTATCCTATTAATGATCCTTCGTTAATATCCTATTCTTGTTGATGAAATTAAATTCGGTCTTAATTCAGCTTACCATAAAACCTTTTAATTTCAAAGATTTTTCTCTACAATTTAAGCTTAGATTTTAATCAAATAACACTCACATCAATTAAGATAATATTGCTGTGAATAACATAGGCTAAGGAGGTTTATCTTGAATATGGTTAGTACATTTACTGCTAATAGGAAAAGATAGGGAAGCTAGCCTTAATGTCTACCTATAACTACAGAAAAATCATTTGTCATGCTCCTAATAACTCCACTGCTAACAATATTATCATATGTATCTTTTATCACATCAATATAATTACTAGATATTTCTTCTTCTTTTTTCCAAAACCCACCACAATAGCTTCTATATAATCTTTTTAAATCAATAAAAATAATATGAAAGTCCTCCTTTTCTCAATATTTTTTCCATTGGTTCTCTTATTAAATAAATAGCATCTATAGTTGATTTTTCAATCATGAAACCAAATGTAATACATCTATATCTAGAATAACATTTTATGGCACTATTGTTCGTCTATACTGGGAGAAACCAAATGCTACTTTCTATCAATCAAAATTCTAAAAAAACATTGGTTTTACATGTACACTTTTGCACAAATGTCATTGGACAGTGGATCCTATGTAATTGATCAATGCAATTTCTTTACCATTTATAGACAATTATCTATGCAACAAGAGTAACAACACTACACTTCAACATGTACTTGTTAAATTGGTATGACTCGCCAAATCTTAATAGTGTATTTCAGAGATTTTTACATGCAGAAAATATTGTTTTCTCTACTTGTTACCAGACTTGAAACTTTAATGTGAGTTTTGGGAATACGAAAGTGTTTAACTGATAGCTAAAGGGTTAGCATCAAAGAACATAAATGGGAGGAGTAATGTATGCTATTCGGACTCAGATGCAAGTATCCAACATGGATACATATCTAAGTGTGACTATTTCTAAAAATACATACATGATCAGTAGGGGTGTAGTTGGTGTTGCCTTTAGGTGTTGGTGTCAAACTATTATTGTTCAACAAAAGAATACAACCACAACAACCACCAAGCCTTAGGTGGGGTCAGTTATATGATCCTTCTAAGTCATTGAGCTCTATCCTCTACTATATCATCATCTATACTTAAATAAATTTTATCTTGTTTTATTATTGCTAACCAAATCTTTTTTGGTCTTCCTCTTCCTCGTTTGATGTGCATATTTATCATAGTTTCACATCGCCTAACTGGAGTATTTATTGATCATCTAAGTACATGTTCATACCATCTTAAACATATCTCTCAGAATTTTTTCTCAATAGATACAACTCTGACTTTTTTTCTAATGTTCTCATTTCTTATTCTACCCATCCTCGTATGTTCACACATCCACCTTGACATTCTCATCTCTGCAACTTTTATCCTCTGCTCATGTGCTCGAGTCATAGCTCAACATTTAGCATCATACAACATAACAAGTCTAACCGCCATTTTGTAAAACTTTCTTTCAAATTTTAGAGGCACTTTACGATCACATAAAACATCCGACGCTCTCCTCCATTTCAACCATCCTGCTTGTATTCTATGTAAGACATCTCT
>JBBUKS010000002.1:8347601-8358798 GCA_038050645.1 Hedychium gardnerianum | reverse complement strand
ATGTTTGATATGATCAGTGATCAGGATTATGCCACCTCAGCAGGTGCACATGTTTGTGTAGGAGAAAATGTGTAGGCTATCAAATATATATATATATATATATATAAAGGTTTTGATAACCTACACATATCTTATCTTGTTAAATTATATACATATGTTGAGGTGACATAATATTGATTATTGATCATCATCACATATATTTTAATCAATAATGTGTAGATGATCACTTCAGTAGATGCTCAGGATTATACATAATAAAATATATAGACTATATATATATATATATATTTATTTATTTGAATCATCACAATATTTATAAAATTATGCCAAGCATGTCACCCATTTGATATCAAAGTGGATGGAAATTAAATGTGATAAATTTGATATTAATTTATCAATGTTTTCATAATTTTTTTTAAAGAAATGAAAAGGTCGTTATTGATATATAATTGGCTCGGGTGGTAGATCTTATAAATAAATTGTACATTGATTTGGGATTCGAAGTATGGCTACACCAAGAATGTGGATCAATAGATTCTTATAACAAGATACTCGTATGGGATCCGACCGACGCAAACGCCTTCTCTCCCCCCTCCCATTTTTGCTTCGCCGCGATCTCCCCCTCATCGCCGACCTAAAAAAGTTCGATTTTTGCATGGTCGCGCGCGTCCGATCCGAGAGCAATCAACCTTGATGCCCGGAATCGATTCGCCGGAGGTGGAGGCGAGGGGAAGTTTATGGGCGAAAAATCCGATCTTTAGGGGTTGTCCGCCCCTTCAGCTCGGATCTGATCTCGCGGACGATGGGTTGCTTCCCGTGCTTCGAATCACAGCGGAGATTGGCGTTGAATCCGAGGCGTCCAAAGAATGATGTGCGCGCGGAGCACCTGCACCCAATGGTGCCTCCGCACATTGATCGAGTGTCTTCGTGTTCGTCCCTCATTTATTTTCCTCTTTTTTATTTCGAGTGTTATTAGTGTTTTGGTGGATCTGCTCCAAGGATTAGAGACGCCGACGCCTATTGCATGATAAAGAAAGGCGTTTTTTTTTTGTTTTGTGGAAATTAGTTGATGTCGACTACCCTTGTTTGGCATGATTCATACTTCAGAACTAGTGAAAATTGGTGGTCAGGGAAACAATTCACGAACTGTTTCACTTTGACTTCAGAATTCTTGCTTACTTGGGCTTATATATGCTTTTCCTACGACCTCAATTTGATTCTTCTTCTGTATGTTTTGTTGATACAGTAGCCAACAGTAGGAACCCTGGAAGCAATTCAGGTACAAAGAAGGAGCTGCAAAGTGTAAAGGATCTATCTGGTGTGACCATTTCGGCACAGACATTTACCTATCGGGAACTTGCAGCTGCTACTAAAAATTTTAGAGACGAGTGCTTCCTAGGTGAAGGTGGGTTTGGCTGTGTCTATAAAGGGCAGCTTGAGAGCACTGGTCAGGTTAGTTTGTAGAATTGCTGTATGATCCCCATCTATTTGCATCAAAACTATTAGTCTCTCTGTTTCTCACTATCTCTATCTGTGTGTTTGCTCGCATTCTTTTTCTTGCATCTCAAATGTTGGATTTGTATTTCGGTTTAGGTGTTTATCTGGGTGTGCATGCATGTGCATTCTGTTCTCTTTCTTTTCAAAGATTGAATTTGTTTATAATTGAGCGCATTTGAGCCTTGTGTCTAATTCTGTTGGCAGATTGTGGCTGTGAAGCAATTAAACAGAAATGGACTTCAGGGAAATAGAGAATTTCTTGTCGAGGTATTGATGCTCAGTCTATTGCATCACCAAAATCTTGTAAATCTTATAGGCTATTGTGCTGATGGAGAGCAAAGGCTTCTTGTTTACGAGTATATGCCATTGGGATCATTGGAAGATCATTTACATGGTTTGGTTTCTTTATCATTATATATCCACTTCAACTATTTCAATACCTCAAGAATGTGTAGTTTTCATTTCTTCCATTTTTAATTATGCATCTGATTCATTCATTTATATATAGATAGAGACAGCCGATGAAAAATAGTGTTAACCATAAGGGCTTCTAATTTCAGACTATTTTCTTTGACCTCTTATCTTTTGTTCTGTTCCTGTAGAAGATATGAATGTTGGAAACTTGTCTGTAGCTTGAGATTTGAAAACATTAAGGTTTTAAGCTCCTTTAACTTAGTTATTTAGCCTTTGATGTAATGATCTTGTGCCATGAGTGGAATAAAGATTCTCAACAATCCAATTCAAGTCATAAGTTGCTGGCTATTAGGCATATTTCCTTTCTTTTTCATCATGTAAAGTTTAAATTGCCTGTGTAATTACTGCATACTTTATAAATCTTTGGTCATGTGCCACAAGTGGAATGGAGATTCTTTACAATCCAATTCAAGTCACAAGCTGCTGGCATTTTAGATTTACTTTCATTCTGTTCCATTAAGTCAAGTCTAAATCGCCTGTGTAATTTTAAAACCTCACATAAGTTCCATGAAAGCAAAAGGGGGAACTTTGTTAAGGAGAGATTAAAATTATTTGGGTCTTGGACTTTTATTGTTGTATATAGTTTCCCTTATGAAGGACACTTAGGTGTTCCTCTCCTTTTATAGCCCATATTCCAATTTGTTGATAAGGTAAATCCAATTTTATTTAAAGCTATGATCGATTTCTTATCCTTCCAATTCAGGACCAGCTTATGTTTGATATAGGTGATTTCTTGTCCATAGCTCCCGAATTCATTTTGGTTTTTATTTTTCATCGAACTAAGTTCCAACATTTAGACCACATGTACCTTTTAGTTTAACTGAAAAGAATCTGGACATGTTTGTAGGTTTGAATTTTTAGTTGTGTAGTGTTACATTTTTCCTGTTTCTTCTCTCTGTAGGTTCATCATAAAATATTATAATACAGTGGTTGCTATGTAAAAGAATGGCATTGCATAGTTAGCTAGTTAAAGTATATCCCCTAGGTTATCTTTTTGTGATAGTGAATTCTCTTCTTTGTGGCTGTTGTATTTGGAGACTATATTCTTGGTTGAATTACACAGTCGCTTAAAATAAGTTTATTGGAATCTAGTTTGTAGTTAATCTCATTTGATAGCATCCTTTATTTTCTTTTCCTACCACTGTAATCTTTGTCAATTTCTAACCGGGGTTTCTCTTGCCTATACTGCTTATTTCAGCTTGTTTAATTTGACCACTCTTATTTTTGTTGTATATAATTTTGCTAACTCCAAACCCTCCCACCCCCACCCTCATCAACGCATTATTTGTTTACATTCTACTTGTGATTAAGTGGTAGCAGTAAAGCAGTAATTGCAGGCGATATACAAGCACATGTATATAGGCATCATCAGTAAATCCTGTAAATCCTGTTTGATTCTTGAAGAATAGCACACATACTAACTGCTGAGTCTTTATTTCTTTAGATTAAACCTCACATAGAGATGTATGCAAACATTGCCTTTTAATTATCTTTCAGAAATTAGTAATTATCAAAAAAAAATCAATAAATATAGAGAAACTTAATGCTTAGTACACAGGATATTTTAGTGGCTTATTGATCAAAACTTGTTTAACTTGCAAATGATTTTACGCTGAGTTAGTATATTGTAGGTTAAATTGTATGTATGCAGTTAATTGTGCCCCCTTAAAAAGTTTGTTTACACATTTGTTAAAAATTGATGTTGGGTTCCCTCATACCATGTCGGTAATGAATCTAGTGTGAAAAAATTGGATTGTTCATACTATATTTCTTTAAAATCTTATAATGTGGAGCTTTGTTAACAATAATTACAAGAAAAAAGATCAATTAAATTGCTTTCACTGCCGCCATCATTCTCTCATTATTGCTAACTAGTACTTCCTCTCACTTCAAAATCGATAAGAATTGTTGACAAACATCAAAAAGATTTTCTTTGATGAATGATATTAGATTGCTCCAATTTTAGGATAAGTAGAACCAAAACTTAATATTTGAAAGTTTCAAGAAAAGAATCAATAGAATAATTAATATGCATGAGCATGAAATTTCTAATAATGAGAGTTTTAGTATCTTGGATCTATCATTTGATAAGAGAAAATTAAAGAAGATATCTAATAGGATAAAGAATGAGTGGTGGAAATAGAGGACAACATTTGGAGTTGTATGTGATACATTGTGTCCCTTTCGGCAAAAAGGGAAATTTTAGAAGTGGTGTGACAAGTGTTACTGAGCTATTAGAAAACATGTGAAATAGTTCATGTGTTGGGTTATGAGAAAGGATAAAATAAAAATGTAGTAGTTTTAGCCCTAAATGGCATTATTGCCAATATAATTTTTTTGTGAATAAAAGGGGGTTAAATAATTAATCAAGCACAATCTTTATGATTAAAATTTTAAAAATTATGAAAAATAAAATAAATCATATTAGTAACTATGATATGAATATTAATAATAATTAAATAACAACAACAAATACGGCAACAATAATAATAGTGTTAAGAAGATTAATCTGATATTTTATTTTTTTAATTAATCATAATATTAATTAAATAAAATCTTTAATTAGTGTTATAATTATTTTAATAGATTAATTTTATATATTAATTTCATTACCAATATTTGGACCATAACTAAATTTTAATAATGTCAAACAATAATTAATTAAAAATGTTATTATAGTAATTGTTAATAAGACTAAACTGATAATTTAATTATATTTGTTGTTGATATTATTTTAATATTAATTAACTAAAAAATCTATAATATAAATATTAGTGATGATTAGTGTTGTTAATAAAATAAATTATTGCATGACTATTGATAATAATAATAATATCTTGTCACCTATAAGTTTTTATAGTTCTTATAGATTGGATAATAGTTTTTTTTATTTATTATGGAATTTTTTATTACCTAATGTAATCAAGGTTTAAAGTCTAGATTGGTGCAATCTCAGTCGTTAATCAAGACGGCATGGTTTCGAAAACATACCAAAATACCAACGGATGGTGTTGATGATGAATTAGACGGAGAAGGGGGGAGGAGAAGAAAAAGATAGCTACATATGTAGGGGCAAGGTATAAAGTATGGTTCCATGTTTGAGTTTTGGAGCTTTAGCTAGAATGGTACTTATTCGGCACCGTGTTGTGTTGATAGTTGGCACACTTTTTTATGCATCGAAGTATGCTGAGATAAATTTAGATAGGTTTAATTCCTTTAATACTCTTTCACTCACTTAGTTTATCTACTTATAAACATATAACAATTTAATACTATTTCATGATTTTCTACTTTTAATAAAGCTCTTAACTTAGTTACTTATAAAATTATAGTTATTGGAATTAAATAATCTATTGAATTTGAATTTTGGAGAAACAAGTTACAAAAATAACATTACTTCATCTTGACACATATAATGACATACCAAGATGTGCTGTGTTGACACAATATGTTTCTCATTGACATAGGAAACACATGAGAGACTGCCCGTGTCAATGTTCCTACAAATTGAAAAAATAATATGTTTTAACTGAGGCACCCAGCACGCTACAAGATTCCAAAAGCCGAAGATAATAATAATAATAATCACTTCAACATGTCAAACTTTCTTTCTTTGTATTTACTCATTGACATAAGAAACTTCTTCCATAAGAGTTATCACACACCATGTGCAAACTCAAACCTTGACTTCATAATATATATAATTATATTAAACAATTCATCCCTTGCTTCATGCTGAGTTCTTCTAGCGCAATCCAGTACACTCTTGGTGCATAAAACTATGGATCTCTTCTTCCTCTGAGTCATGCCATATCGACAGAACTTCTCAAGAGTAGGTTCTCCTTCAACCCTAGTGAAGTTGGTTGATTTTTGAAGAATTTTTTGGTTTCTTCTAGTCATATCCATTCCAACTGAGTTACCAACAATTACTAGATATTAGCCAAAATCAGACCGAATAGCCAATCCAAATCCAACTTGGCCAATTTTTATTAGAATTGGCTGAGTTTGACAACCATAGAGAAATGAGTTGAAATGGTATAAATGTTTATTAATGACCAATAGAATTTATAGTTAGAAAAATTAAATATATTAGAATAGAAGGTATAAGGAGTGTAAGATCTAAGAAAACATTAGTTTAACTGATTGAAATACTATCGTGATACAGATTTGCAAAAAGCTGAAGGAGAAGAAGCATAACTTATCTTAATGCTATCATAACTAAACATATCGGCTACAATGTGACAATTCTTCAGAGCTGTTATAAATTTTACTTAAATAAAGAATATAAGATAATTAGAAAGAAAGATGAACAAAGGTATTGAAGTCAGGAAGGAGGGGAAAACTTAAAACATGGAGTTTGTTGTCTTCACAATAATATAGAATAAAAAAAATCCAGAGAGATCGAGCTGTAACTCAAACTGAGTATTAAGGGAATCTGTTTTTTCAGAGGATTTATAGTTACAAATCTCAATAGATACCTTGCTAGTTTTTGGTTTCTATAACTGATTATGACGTTTAATATCTTCACCTTGATCTTTAACATGGGTGCTGATCTAGGTGTCCAACAGTTGTTTCTAAAAGTTATTCAATGCACGGTGTGGATGCCATTATCTAAGTGTTAGGTGTCTGTCATAAAGGGGTTTGGCTGGAGAGTCTGAATTACTCAGAGGTTATGGACCCCCAAACGAACTTTATTGTAGTATAGTCCTTTATATTTCTTGTCATGGCTTTGATCAATTTTACTACCATGCTAGAAAATGACAATCCAATTGAAATTATTTGGATAAGAAAGATGCAATTTAAAGTATTTTGAATGAAATGATTATTGATCTTATAGAAGTTCTATGATGCAAGGGTTCCCATAAGGTTGAAAGCTTTGATCTCAAGAGTTAAGACCTACTGTTTCTGTTTTGGAGAGGAGCAGTGAATTTTTCTCCATGTTTAATTAACCTCACATTATTATTTGTATAATCCATGAATTTCAACAGTTTTTTGTTCATAGCCATCATTTTTTGATGGAGATATGCTGAGCATTCACAAAGGTAATTGCTAATGTGAAAATTTAAGGTAAGATGATATTTGACTTGTTCAAAAATAACTTAGATTCTACAGTTATATAATAATTATTTGGAATTCGTGGGAAAACCAAAGAAAGGTTTATTTAATACAAGTAAAAGAGAAAGATATGCCTGTAGCTAAAACTGAATAACTTGAAGTTCAATAAGCATACTCCAAATAGTTATGATGTAGGCTTTCGTCATGTGTTTTTTGCTACTGTTTGCATGAATTGGATCTTTTCATGACTTGCGTTTAAAGGAAACCTGCTTTGGGACCTTCCATTTCTATTTTTTACCTTGAAATCTCTGTTCTTGAATACTGAATTCATATTAACAAATAACCAAATATTAAATCATCAATATTTGAAAGATCCTGCAAATTCCAACAATTACCTCCTGAATACCTAATCAAGTCTCCCAATTCCTACTTTGTATCTTAGGAAGTAAGTCTCAGGGATCCTGCAGTTACTATCTATTTGCCTTTTTCGGTAGATTGGTAAAGCTGATTACAAATTTGTTTTATTACTCTTAGTTCTATTGATCTCCTTAATGTACTTCAATACCCTTATGCTTTCTATTCTGCCTTGGGAGGAGCATGCCAAGTATCATATCCACACTTCCATTCTTGTCCTTTGACAACTGAAGTGACTAAAACATTAAATCATGATGCAGCTACACAAGCAGTATCTTCTTGATTGGTTAGAGTAATAATCTTTTAATTGAATATATTTACTAACTTAACAATGTTCTTGAATGATAACAGATCTGCCACTTGACAAGGTGTCACTGGACTGGAACACAAGGATGAAAATTGCTGCAGGTGCAGCCAAGGGGTTGGAGTATCTGCATGACAAAGCTACCCCACCAGTCATTTACAGGGACTTCAAATCTTCCAATATTTTATTGGGTGAGGGCTATCACCCAAAGCTGTCAGATTTTGGCCTTGCAAAGCTTGGTCCAACTGGAGATAAATCTCATGTATCGACAAGGGTGATGGGCACCTATGGCTACTGTGCCCCAGAGTATGCTATGACTGGACAGCTGACAGTTAAATCTGATGTATACAGTTTTGGAGTCGTATTGCTGGAGCTGATAACTGGGCGAAAAGCAATTGATAGCACAAAACCACATGGTGAAGAAAACCTTATTGCATGGGTATGCTTCATGATATTCTTAGTCATTAAGCTGAATTTTTTATGGCAGTATCTTGCTTTTAATGCCCTGGAAATTATTTGCATGTTTTTTCACATATTTGTCAAGTTTGATCTATAAATTTTTAATGCAATGTTATGCTTTGCAATTGTGCTTAGATATGCAAATACATACAGGTTATTTTTGTGGAAAAGAATGAATGCATGGGCAGACATCATTTTTCACCATAGCAATGGAAAAACAATGCTGGAGCATCTTTGGGTTATGAGATGGTTTTAATTCACTTATTGCAATATTTGAGTTTCCTTCTAAGTTAATCTCTGATTTACATCGCTCATTAGACATGAAACTCCTAGTGATGTAAATAAAATAAGCCACTCTGCAATAAACCAATTGAATAAAATAAATCAGTAGATTTGTCTAACATATAATTTTACTTTATTTATTACTTTTACCAGTTCCACTGAATGTAGTTTATTTTGTCCGTGTCTAAAATCTAAATATGGTTACATTTAGTCAATGATATTCTTTTTCTTGTTCTCATACTTGCTTCTCTTTCTCATTGAAAGACGTCAACTAAAGCACACGACTTGTACTTCTCGCCTAGTCACCGGTTCACTTTGTCGAATATTTTAGGATATAACTAGGGCATTAGTTCATCTTTCAAATTTGCAGATCGTTCTAACATTATGGAATGATTGCTAATGTTCATCTTCCTATTTATTCTTTTCTTCAACTGGGGTGATATACTTTTTGGATTGGGGAGGAATAATTGTTAAAACTACATCGATCATAAACTGGCAACTAAAATTTAAACAGACCACTTTGAGTTTTTGTATACCTTGCAGTTTCAAAATTTTTAAATATGTCACCTGACATCGCATATTCACCAGGCACAGCCCGTGTTCAATGATCGAAGGAAACTCCCACGACTTGCTGATCCCAGATTGCAAGGCCGATTTCCAATGCGTGGGCTCTACCAAGCACTTGCTGTAGCATCAATGTGCATCCAAGAACAAGCTGCCAGTCGTCCTCTTATAGCAGATGTTGTCACTGCTTTGTCCTACTTGGCAAACCAAGCTTACGATCCCAATGCTTCACCTACCTCTAGTAGTAGATCTGGGGGTGACAAAAGCGAAAGAAAAGTTCGCTCAGGTGGGAGAATGATAGTGAGAAATGAGGAAGGGGGAGGATCTGGTCAAAAAATGGAACCTGAAGGATCAGAAAAAGAGGACTCCCCCAGAGAAATAGTTGGGCTCTTGAAAAAGGATTTCGATCGAGAGAGAGCTGTAGCAGAGGCAAAGATGTGGGGTGAAAATTGGCGGGAGAAGATGCGAGCAAACTCACGTGATACATTAAATGCAAATAGCTGAAGAGGACAACTTCTCTTCCCTTTTTATTTTTCTACACTAGGGAAGTGGGGAGTTATAGCAATTGCTCGATCCCAAGTTCGCATATCTTTCTTGCTGAAGCAAAACAAGAGTAGTTCGTCTAATTTCAGCCGGACAAGGATGATACTTACGATGTGATTAAAGGAAGCAACTGGACATTTTATGTTGTTTATAAGTCCAAGAATTTTTGTAAGGGGGAGCATATATATTTTCCATTTCGTCAACTTTGTGATGATTGGATGTTGTAAACTATAAAACCTTCCTGCATTGTTGTTGAATTGTAGGCAAAATGTATCTGAATCCAAGGATTCAAACTATCTGCAACATCTTTAAACAGTTGAATGCTTTTCCAGTTGTAACATTTATGTCTCTGAAAGGAATGTATGCCATTTTTTTTTCTGCTAATAGAACTAGAGTAGTATTTGGTGGAGATGTATATTTTAGTAATTAAGTATATATTCAGAATTTGTTCTTAGTAGATCTAATGGTTTACTTTGCATCTCTGGATCTTGTGGCATTCATTGTGTTAGATCCTTCAATCAGAGGATACTTTTATTAATTGCAAGGTTTAGTAATTGACTAGTGACTAAGTCCAAATTAAATTTTTAGAGTTTAATTTAATTAACTTCAATTAGGTCATTTGGTGGCTCAAATAAGAACTCGAATACAAAAGATTATTTTTTGTAATTGCCCATGTTTTGGATTTTTGTATTAAATGGTGATATAGGATGACTTTGGATCAAGTACAAGTGTACATCACTGAAGAATTGACCAAGTGAGACCACATAGTGGAGTCACAGCTAGAGGAAGTCAAGTTAAGCTGCTTAGAAGGGACAAGAGGTTTGGTCTAACTTGCCCAAGGTGGATACTGCTTATCAGAGATGAACATGGATCCACTAAGCGGAACTTAGCAGAAGTGATAGTTATTAGGATGGAAAGAATTTAGGTATTTTTATATTAGTATGATATTATTTATTTTAGGGTTAGATTTTTATGATTTTATTTTTTACTTTGTCCAAAAGATCTCATACTAATGGAGATGTTTTTCCCTTATAAGTTCATAATCTTTTCCATGTGTTTTCAATATAGGATTTTGTTTGCAACCTTGCAATCCCAACAATCCCCTAGCCTCGGACGTCTGGGGGCGCCTCAGCGCTTGGATAAACAGTATTAACCCATGAGCTAATGGAGGCGCCCTAAAGAGATTGGAGGCACCTCAGATGGGATAAGCAGTGACGATCTCGAATCCGATAAGCCTCAATGGAGGCACCTTGGAGTGTTGGAGCGCCCTCAACAGTTTATAAAAGATCTACTCGACTAACAACTGAAGATAACACTTCTAGACCTGATTTCGACCTCATACTGCTGTTTCGAGCACTTACGATTATTGTACTGCTACCCTGCTGCACCGAACTAATGTCAAGTCCTTATCGGCAGCAGTACTTTAGTTGGGTAACAAATTTTTTTTGTTTTATTTATTCATTGTTACCCCTGCATAAGAGAAGTGTAGACTTGTTACACTTTTTTATATCCTATTTTGTACTCGATTGCTCCTTCGGAGGTTTTCCAGAAGAGAATTAGTGGATTGCCCGTCGGAAACGTCCCAAGGGGGCGTGGGCCTTGGAG
>JBBUKS010000002.1:8335890-8347501 GCA_038050645.1 Hedychium gardnerianum | reverse complement strand
GTTAGAATGGTAGACTTGTGTCGTTATGTTGTATAGAAATGTTGGACTATATTTCTGCAGTGTTGTTCTTATGTACGATACAGGATCATATATATATATATATATACGATAGAGTACTTTTCGCAAGACTGTATGTTTCTTTAACCCCTTACTGTTGTTATTATCATGCACTATCTTTCTATACCCGGTGAGTATTCTTTTGTACTCACCACCCCTACTTCTATTGTTATTTTTCTTGTTAGCAGGATTATGATTGGGTCGCTTAGAGAATATCTGCTCGCGCCGTCCCACTCACATAGAACTCCGAATTTACCTTCATTTTGTGATGGCTTGTTTTTAGCTTCCGTATTTATTTATTTAATTAATTGGTATTGTATTAATGGATTTATATCCGGATTTCAATTTTGTTTCTAATCGTGTACTTGGTGTCGTAAGCCAGGCCAGCTCGCAACAGTATATTTTTGGGATTGTGGTCTTGTAGACTATCGTTATTGTTTAGTTTTATCATTATTATACTGCGTCGTTGTGCAATACTTTAGTAGGATATTTTTCTCAGTTATTATATTGTGTGGATGTGAATACTCATGTGGGGTATTATTTTATAGTTGTTGATGTGATTATGTATACAGGATATTGTCAGTCGTACAGGGGAGGTGCTGTCCAATTTTCGTTGGATAAATATCCTCCCGGGGCGTAACAATTAGTATTTTCAAAATTATGGTTAATACATTTTTGGTTTAAAAACTATATTGAAAGAATATATGGACTTAAGGAGGAGAAGATATTAAAAATTATGTATTTTCAAAACTATGTATTCTCAAAATTATGTATTCTCAAAACCTTATTAAAAATTCTTGAAAAATAAGATTAAAAATCATTTATGTGGGCTCTGATACATAATCCTAAATTTGAAAATTATTTTAAAAAATCATTGCAAAATATATTTTAAAATGTTTTGAAAATATCTTTGAAAATTCTAAAAGTAGTTTAAAAACCCTTGAAAATATTTTTAAATTCTTGAAAAATTCTTTAAATTCTTTAGAGATATTCTGAAAAATTACCTTATTTTGAAAAATATATATTTTGAAAAATATACGTTAATTATTCTTTTGATTTGGATGAACCCTAGATACTTAGGCAGATTTCCTAAAAGTTAACAAGGATAACCGGGGGTGTAAAGTTAAGGGAAAGATACCTTTAAAGTGTGTGAAATATTTTTGAAAATTCTTTAAAATATTTTGGAAATTCATGAAAATATTTACAAAATATTTTTAAAATTTTTTATATTGGTTTTTAATTCTGTGCAAAATATTTATAAATTTCTTAAAAAACCTTTATAAATATTTTGCAAAATTTTGAAGTATTTGTGAAGAACAAATTGATTTACAATATTTTGAAAAGAAAAGATTTTTTAAAAAAAAATATGTGAAAAACTTAGGAAAAATCTTTGATAAAATGTTTTAAATCCTTAGCAAGGTTTAAATGATTTATCCAAACATATGCTAAGTCTTTTTCAACACTTAAATTATGTTCAACACTTACGCAATTCTTGTATGCTAAGCTTTAATGAATCCTTGTATATTTATGCTATGCATGTTTATATTTTCTGATGTATGCCAAAGGGGGAGGATAAAGGGATAAGTTAAGAAAATATTCAAATAAAACTCTTTCACAAAAAAAAAAACTTAAACTAAAATTTTTTGGTATTGTATACTTTATTGTTTTACTTAGCCAGAAAAGGGCTTTTTATTTTTGTAACTTTAACTCAGGTTGTCATTACATCAAAAAGGGGGAGATTGTTAGTGCAGTTTGTACTAATAGTTTAACCCTAGGTTTTGATATATGACAACAGGTTAAAGTTAGAGTGTTATTATTTAACAAGTTGAGTTAAGTATGCAGGGTTAACTAACTTGACGGATCTAGAGGGTCAGACACCAGGCAGAAGTCCAAATGTGTGATTCTAGCAGGAAGTCCAGCTGGGTCAGAGAGGACCAGATAGTTGGCGGGAAGTCCAGTCGGGTCAGGGAGGACCAGATGATTGGCTGAAGTCCGGATGTGCAATTTCGACAGGAAGACCTGGTGGGTCGAAGATCAGACGTCGAGGGCGTTACTCAGCAAATGGTAAGTGAGGTAAGAAATTGGAGGAGCGAATCCAGTGAGGACGAGTCCCCAGTAGGGACTTAGGCGCTGGTCCAACTTAGGTCCAAAGTGGAACTCTAAGTTGAGATCATGATTAAATCCTGATCGGGGTAAGATAGGATTTAATTCATACATTTCATGCATTATTTATGCTAACTCTTTCTGCTGCAGGTATTTTTATACTAATGAATTTTGTAGGAGTTAAGCAAAATTAAGCTTCGGATGAACAGTACTCGGCGCGTTGGAGGCGCCTTGGATGGATGGGGGCGCCTCAGCGCTGGAGGTGCTGGAGGCGCCTCAGATGGCTGGGGGCGCCTTAGCGCTGGAGGCGCCTCGGAGAGCTGGGGGCGCCTCAGCGCTGGAGGCGTTGGAGGCGCCTCGGATGGCTGGGGGCGCCTCAGCGCCTGGATAAGCACTGTTGACCCGCAAGCTAATGGAGGCGCCCTGAAGATATTGGAGGCGCTTCAGAGGGGATAAGCAGCGACGATCTCAAATCCGATAAGCCTCAATGGAGGTGTCTCAGAGTGTTGGAGGCGCACTCAACGACTTATAAAAGATCTACTCGACCAACAGCTGAAGATAACACTTCTAGACCTGATTTCGACCTCATATTGCTGTTTCGAGCACCTACGATTGTTGTACTGCTACCCTGCTGCACCGAACTAACATCAAGTCCTCACTGGCAGCAGTACTTTAGTTGGGTAACAAATTCTTTTATTTTATTTATTCATTGTTACCCCTGCATAAGAGCAGTGTATACTTGTTACACTCTCTTATATCCTATTATGTACTCGATTGTTCTTTCAGAGGTTTTCCGGAAGAGAATTAGTGGATTGCCCGTCGAAAACGTCCTAAGGGGGCATGGGCCTTAGAGTAGTAGTCCGCTAGGGCTGCGAACCAAGTAAACCGAACGTGTCCTTTTATTTATTTGTTTTTCCGCTGCGTACTCGTAATTTTCGAACGACGAGATTTCAAAACCAGGGAAATGAAAGTTTTTTTTAAATACGTGACTCACCCCCCTCTCACGTGCATTCGATCCTACAGTAATGACTAGTTGAGATGGTTGTCGCTTGGTCGAGGTGGACTTAACCCCGCCAAGGTGAACATGACTCATCGCATTTGAGTCGAGCTACTTGGTTTGACTGACTCATCTCTCTCTCGTTCCCTCCTTAGAGGATCAAATTGATAGAATAAGGATAGGTAAGATAGAGGATGACATCTATACCAACATTTACAAAAGTTTCATTCTATCAGTCTATTTACAGACACTGGCTAAATAGATTGTCAACTTCTTCTACTTGACACATAAATTTCATGCACATAGATCTTCCTTTAGTTACCCTCTGTGCAATTGCCTCTCCCACACCATACACTACACTGATACACATTTCAATTATTCACACACCATTGAGACTAGTTCAGAGGTTAGTTTGGGAAGTTGGTAAAAGAGAATCAACCATATGCTTCAAGTGGAGGTTGAAGAAAAGGTTTCTCAGAAAGCTTATATCTAAGATAAAAATTACTTTTGCTTTGTTTAATCACATTATGTTGATGGTGATGCATTGACTATATGATTTGAGTAAATTATGTTTTATATTACGATATCTACATCGAGTATGTAGGTACTTGGATAATGCATATGTCAATCGTGGAGATCTTATGCTCGAGGGCTAGAAGCCTAGATCAAATAGAGTGTGAAGCTCAATGGATTCAATTAAATTGAATTGTGAATGTGATGATTATGAAAATGTGTGCTTGAGATCTTGGCTTAGACCAAGTTGGTGCGTTTGAGGTCAAGGAGAAGCTCAGTAGACTCCAAAACTAGAATCCATTCTAGATGGATACTAAGTAGTCCTCCTTTACTCGACTTAAACCAATCGTAAGCATAAGCAAAGGTTTAGGGCTTGAGTTAGTAAATAAAACTCAACTTAGGATTCAATCTCATATTCAAAGGCTTCACATCCATCAAACCCTAGATATCTCATCCACTACCTAGGCAATCACAACATTATTACAATTTTATGTCTAAAACAAAATCTAAGATTACAACATTGCAATCAAACCATGTTTGAGCAATATATTTATTAATTATGTCAAATAGGTTTAGGTTTATTAAATACTTGACTGTAGAAGAAGACCAAATGAGTCATGGTCAAATAGACACTTGACAATTAAAAAAGTCTAATAAGAGTGTTAGTAGATATGAAAGACCAACATGTGTTGGTAGTGGTAAAAGTTTAATAAGGAAGTTGATTGATAAGAAATCCAAGTGGGTCTAAGTTAACCAAACACTTGATTGATCAAAAGTCTAAGTGAGTCAAGTAAATCAGACACTTGACATTGGTAAAAGTCTAGTAGATATTGACAGTGTAAGTTCAAATAGGCCAAGGATATTTAGCATAAAAAAAGTTTAATAAGTATTGACAGTGGAAGTCGAGATAGATTAGGGAGGATCAAATATCTGACAAATGATGGAAAGTCCTAACAAATCGATGATGATCCGATATTAAGCAATAGAGGTTAAAGTCTTTAAAGACTGAATACTTGATAGTGGAACTCTCAGCATATCGATGAGAATCAGACACTAAGATGATGAGTAAAAATCCTAACATATCAAGGAAGATTGAATGTTAGGTGAGTAATGAAGTCCCAATATGTTAATATTGATCATATGTCAAACAAGTATGAAAGTTCTGAAAGAGTAAACTCTATATAGGTATGGAAGTCTTAGAGGACTCTAAGCAATAAAAGTCCTAGCGATGAGGCTGGGTAAGGAGCAGTTCTAATAGATTAAGTGAGATAAACTTTAGACATGAGTAAAGTCGTAGAGAGAAAGAGTCTCTAGGTAGATGAAGTCTTGGTAAGTCAAGATAAATATGCACTACAGAAACGAGAGACATGGTCTCTAGTACAACATAAATGTTAGACAACCTACCAGAGATTTTGAGGAATTAGTTG
Source organism: Hedychium gardnerianum (assembly GCA_038050645.1). NCBI lineage: Eukaryota > Viridiplantae > Streptophyta > Magnoliopsida > Zingiberales > Zingiberaceae > Hedychium > Hedychium gardnerianum. Next base: position 8,342,404 of record JBBUKS010000002.1, on the reverse strand, counting down.
AATTAAAATTTTATCAAATCAAATTCAACTTAATAGTCGAGATAACCTGAGCATATAATCTCAAACTGCCAGTAAGGCTGATTTGGGTGAGTGTCTCCGAGCGGATATGAGTACTCCCGAATGGATTGTCGAGTCGTTCTTCCAATCGGGAGTCGATCTACAAGTTGAGAGTCGAGTCAGAAAAAGAAGACTTCATCGAGTGGTTCCTTCAGTCGGGAAGCAAAGTACCCGAATATTTCCTTCAGTTAGAATGTAGAATCACTGAGTCGGGAATCGATCGCCGAGTCGCGGAAAGAAGATTCTGAGTTAGGAAAAAAAAATCGCCGAGTCGAGAAGGCTTTCGTTGAGTCGTTCCCGAATGGATCACCGAGTCAGGGAGGAATTTGCCGAGTCGTGAAAGGAAGATGTAGAGGCCTGTGTATGACACAGTGTCCTTGAAACAGATTCGCCCCACCTCCATCTGTGCTTCGAGGTTATCTCGGGTCGTCTATTTCCCAGGATACAACGGCAGACCGTGATCGCCACCAAGCACTAGTGGATCACGGCGAACTGAGAAAGTACCCGATTGTTATCACGGGCAAACCACTGAGCTGAAATGCACGATGGAAAGAAGATTTTGAGGGAACAAATGTGGAGGAAATCTTTGCTTCTAACTCATGTACCCTTTTGCCCAGGGTCATAGCTTGGGCAAATTTTGCCTCAACCAATTTGGCATTCGGCGTGTGCAGGTCATGCTCGCACACGATTCAACTTGGTTCAGTGCAATTTGGGCCCTGGATTTGCACCCCCTGCACACCCACGCGTGAGAGAGAGACTCTCCCCATATATATGTTCACACCACCAATGCATGTGATATATTATAAACCAACACTAAAGCCATGAAACTTCCAATATGGGACTAAAGTCTCATTCACAATGAAATTTCCTTCTTCCTTTCCACCTCTTTTCCATTCACATTTCTAATAATAAATTCACATTAAGTAAGCTTGAAATCAGCATGTCAATTGACTAGCAAAGGAGTAACAATCGATTGATAAATACGAAACCACAAAGTTATTATTTGAGTGAGTTCAGGGTTTGAGCAGTTGATGATAGTCTAGCAGTTGACTCTGGTTGAAACTAGAATGAACAAAATTATTTTGTTCAATTGTAGATGAAGGGCAATTGATTGGAGGTGAAGGATAGTCAGTGATGCTAGACTAAAATGAGCTGTTGGAGAAAAATTGCAAGTAAAATAGTTGAATTCTAACATGCCAAGTGGAGAGCCGTTAACTAGAGATGTTTCAGTAGTCAATTAGTAAGCGTCATTGATGAGTGTATTTTATATAAGGTTTTTATTAGTATTTTGCATTCATCTTATGATATTTTAGGAGCATACGTTGCATTGTTTATTCCCTTTTAATATTATTTTGCTACTTTCTTGTTTGGGAATCTGTTCTTGTGCTTTTTCATTGATAGGACGAAGAATCAGAGCTCAAATGGAGTAAAAAGACCTTGGGAATGAAGACATAAAGCAAAGAACATGCTCTCGTCGTGTCCCAAGACGCAGGCGTATTCCTCAGGACAAAAAGAAACAAAGATGGAGCAACCGTGGATTTTCCAGTGCCACACATGAAAGGCCCATGTGTTTTTCACACGGTCATGTCCCATTTCTGTTGAGGCCACAGAAAAAGACATGGCCCAGCCGTGTGTTTTTCACACGATCGTGTCACCCTATCGTAGATTTCACAGAATCAGTATTTTTGGACGTTCCTTCTTATTCTAAGGGCTGGGGGGGCCTATAAAAAGATCCCCAAGGCTCGTTGATCCAGGAGGAGGAGTTCCTTGGTGACAAGGAACCCAAGGAGAGTCGTTCCAAGGAGCAAGAGGAGTTCCTGTCCGTGTTTGGAGTTGGAGGAGCAGCCCGGAGATGATCTACACTTCATAGAATAAGTCTTTCTCTCTTTTCTCTTAAGTTTAGATTGTAAAAGCTTATTTAAACATGTCTTCTTACTGTAACTCCATGTCCATGGAGTAGTGTTCTTGATTCTAGGACTAAGGAGTAGTCCTATGACATGTAGACACTTTGTTTTCTTGAAGTTTCATATGTTTGTGTTTCTTTATTCTATGATTTGATTGTTTGTGGTCTGGCTCTATTGTACATACACAAACGCAACGCCAAAAGCATATTTTTGTATCCCAAGGGATGCGGGGAAGGACCGAGAGGTGAATCCAATCCCCTGACCTATATAATACAGAGACATGGGGGGTTGGTCAAGAAAGTAGGTCGGGTTACCACAAGGATTTCCTAGGCCTTCACGGAGTTTATGGGTCCGCCTCAATTCAGTGTCATGCAGTAAGGGAAGGCAACTCGAGAACAGTGAGACATCTTGTGATAGAGGCCTCCATGTGAAAGCGGTTCTTCAGCAATATCGCTCTGAAGGTAGATGTTGCGTTTGGGCGGATACACCGGCGTAGTTCCAAAAGATCACATCGGTTAAATCGGGATTGTCTACCTACACGAATATCAATGAGAATTAGGAAACCAAATATAGGTTAGAGTGTCTACAGTCATTGTGGTGAAACCGAAGTCCTATGATCACTTATTAACATCGGATTTCTTCCTCGCGACTTTCTCTCTTTTCTCAAAACTTTCATAACTTTCGGATTATCTAGATATTGATTTCACATCGTAAATCAGTACTCGATTTCTAATCCTTGTGAGATCGATATTTTTTATTATTTGATGACGACCAAGTACTTGCGGTTTGGGATATCAATCGTCTAGGCCCAAGTGAGAGCTTATAAAGGCTGATTCTGAGAAGCTTTCAAAAAAGGGGATCTTGATCGGTTCTAGGGTGAAAGATGATCTGTTCCAGAGCCTTCATCGAGCTCAAAAAAGTGAGAAATAAGCAAATAAGCAAAAACAATCTTCATTTGCATGTTGTGTGTTGTTCTTATATATATGTCGTGTGTTATATATTTCCATTGCACTAACTCAACTTGTAGACAAGAATGATGAAAGAATTTAAAGTATCTATTCACCCCCTCTAGTCACATGCATCGGTCCTACAATAGCTCTCATGCCTTAAGGAGTTCAACTCCTTGAACCCACCTAGCTCCTCCCCAAGCTCTAAGTTTAGCAACTCAATCTAAGCAACACCTTGATGCAAACCTCCAATTCTTGAGTCCAACGAATTCCTTCTCGTGCTTCAGTGTACCAACTTAATCCAAGCTAAGTTCTCAACTCCACGATTGCCACATCCACAACTCAATCCAAGCTAAGTTCTCAACTCCACGATTGCCTCAAGTTATACGAAGGGAGGTAAATTACAGGGTCAACTTATAGCCAACCGTCAAGTGATTAGGGAGTGAGAGAAATTTTTTTCCTCGAGGACATGCGCCCGTCGAGAATTGACCTCTGCTCCATTATAACAAATCTATCATCCACTAACCAACTGAACATCCCGTAGGGACGTCATATATGCTATCCAAGTACCTATAAACTTTTGTAGCAAATCACAAAATACATCTAACTTTAATCATATTGTCAATCTATCAAAATAATGTGATTAAACTTAAGTACAAGGCAGGAGTTTCCCATATAAATATTAACTGTTAAGTTTACAAATACATAGGGGTGGGCATGGTTTAGGTAAGTGTTAGCCTTCGAAAAAACTTAACCTGATCTAATTTAATTTGGGCTATAAAAATATCTTCATATTTAGGCCCTACTAGATATTCAAAACTATAAATATATATATTTGTGGAATTTCATGTTTTTGAGGATTTGGGGCAATTTTATTTTATTTTTCAGTTTCATTGCAAATTTACAAAAGTAAATCGTCCATAAAAGTATTCAAAAACTCTAGTAATAGAGTTATGAAAAAAAAATAGACAATGCACATATATAATTTACATGTGCCAAAGGGGTCACGAGTTTAAAATCTTTTGTGACAATCTTCATTATATCAGTATTTAATATATAAAGTCAGAGTTAACATAAATCATTGATGGTCAATTGGAAAATTATACATATTTTACGAATTTTATACAATAATTAGTATGTTGCTTTGATGTATCCAAACAAAATCTTCCTCTTCAATTCAATTGTTCTACATTATTATTTCCAACCGAGTAGAAATGCATTAGGATACTATGTACACTAACAACAAGGGGAAGGAAGTACTATTTATTTTATTTTGCTCCGGACTATAGTGCCATGATTAGATTTTGAAGTACGGATCTCATGAATTTCAGGGTTGAGACTCATCTGTGATAAATTATAAGAGATTTTTTCTTCAATGAATAACATACCGAGAAAGCGAGCCATCTGAATAGACTATCATGATCATCTTTTAATCATCAAAATTTTTTGCAGAATCAAACCAGTCATCCCTATGACTAGTTAAAAGAATTAAAGTACTTGGGTTGCTAGAAACGAAGCTCGCCTTGGTAGCATTTCAAAATTGCAGAGACTAAGATTCAAGTAGCTGCATGTTGAACACAATGCTACTAAAGCACAAAGGGGCAGGATGTTGGTGAAATGGGATTAACAGAATGTTGGAGATATTGGAATGTTAAGAGCAGCTAATACTAAAACATCTTATAATTTAACATTTTTTTTAAGAAAGTAAGCATGTCACAAAATAATCAAAATTTCGTAATATAAATAACCCAATATCAAAGTCATGCAATCCCAACAAAATCAAATAAGAATCCGGTATGAACATCATAATGGTAAATAAATATCAAAATAATCAGAATGTGCAACCAACTAATAAAGGAACCTAAACTATCTAACAAAGCAATACACTCTCGATTCAGTAAAGAAAACTCAACGTCCTAATGTAGAAAATTAATATAAACTGGAAACAGGCCATCGGGTGTGCACTGCTTGGTGCGAGCTAGTTCATCCATCAAGCTCCTCTGTCTTTTCATTACCTGCACTATATGGATCTAGTGAGTCTAAAGATTCAACAAGTTCAACATTTATAACAACAAATAAATAAATATACATTCACATGTTCAATATATCGTTGAGTAAATACCCTTAACATTTTTTTTACTTTAACTTTAATTCAATAACATCAAACATTAGCATTAGCATTTAACATCAACCTTATACATCAGAATTTTTAAGTGTGTTCTGGTCATTGAAGGTGGTCGCTTTTATACCTCCACCTCGGTTCGTTTAGCCAAACATTTACCCTAATACTAGGTTTAGTAGTGTGCACCGATATCCTCTAAGCCGGATTCCACCATCCCTTTTTCTCTATTTTGATAAGAATTCTAGTATCCTCTAAGTCGGACTCCTTACTTGTTTCCTCTATTTTGGTAAGAATTCTGGTGTCCTCTAAGCCGGACTCCTTACTCGTTTCCTCTGTTTCGGTAAGAATTTCGATATCCTCTAAGTCGGACTCTTTACCCGGCTTATTAATCCATTAATTAAATCAACCCATTAAGTGTTAATTCATTTAATTAACACTACCATTAATTAATTAATCAAATACATGAATCTATAAATAATTAGATATACCAATTTATCAATTAGTTACTTGCACAACCCATTGAATCCATAATTAATCAGATTATTAGTTAATACAATTAATCACGTACTAATCAATCTACTTCAATTAATGAATACTTATTATACCACCAACCATTTAATCAATCTATGATAAATTAATCTATCTATCAACTAATTCATTTGTACTCTAATCAATCTACTTAAATCAATTTAATTAGTTCATCGGTCAAACTATTGACGGATTAATTAACATATTAATTAATCTATCAATTAAATCATTAATCAATCTATTGATTTAATCCAATCATTCAACCTATTGATGAATTAATTATAGTATAAATCAAATCAATTGGTTAACTTAGTCCACCATTAATTGATTAATTAATAAATTCCAAATTAACAATCAAATCCTAATTAATTAATCATTTTTCTGACTATAATCTTAATTATTCAATCAACTTTTAGTAAATCAAATATCAATTAATATATCTTGTTTAATTATCCAATAAATTAATTAAATAGATCATTAATCACATTAAAAATAGATTAATCCGTAGGTTACTTTAATTAATTGATTAAAGAGACATAAACAAACTAACCAAAATTTAATTACCCAATTAATCCAATTAAATAAATCAATAAATATGAATTAGTAAATCAAGGAGGTCATTTAATTAGCCGATTTATTTATCATTAACCCCATTATCTAACCCTCCCGATCATTAATTAATTAATTAATCAATTCATTAACAGTAAATTAAACACCAATTAATCTGCTTAATTAATTCCGAAATCAGTTAAGGAAGGATTCCATTAATCCATGCAATAATCCAATATCAACTATCATTAAATCAAGGGTTATTTAATGGTAATTAAACTTAACTAAACTCTTACGAGACTAACAAATACAAGCAACATGGTCCATATCGAAAGGTCGTTAGAACTTCGTCGGATCATCACAAAATGAGGGAAATAAAAGAATCATATTCGTTATTAATAAAACAT
>JBBUKS010000002.1:8312252-8334213 GCA_038050645.1 Hedychium gardnerianum | reverse complement strand
TAAACAGAAGCCAGAACTAGCAGCTTCACTTGTAAACAGAAGCCAGAACGATTCATTGATAAGCACAAATGGAAAGGTGAAACACAAGGATCTCAGAGATGTAAAACAACATAATCAAAAAAGACAAAGTAGGTGCTACAAAAAACTCAAAGGTGTTTGTAGTCAGGTGGAGTTTTGAAAAGTTTCTTAAAGATAGAGAATTGCTAGAGGGTTATAGATTGGAGTTGATCAATGACATCTATTGCATTTAAAGTTTCACTCTAGATTTTTTCCTCGAGGGATGAGGAAAAAAAGTAAAATCTTGACAGTTTGAACAAGGTGTTATGTTTGCGTTTGCAACTCCTTTTTGTTGTAGGGTTTCAACACATGATACTTGTAGGAGAGTGCCTTAAATTTTCAAATAAGCTTGAAAGTCTTTTGCGAAATATTCTTCTCCATAGTCACTACAAAAGGTTTTGATTGGTTTTAAAAATTGTGGGTATAATTAACCTCTAATTAAGGTTGATCAAGCTTGAGTTGACTCGAGTTGGATTTCAATGTTTAATTATTATATTTAATGATAAAGCAAGACATTGTGAAAAAAGAGAGATTATTGGTAAGAAAGATTATTGGTGAAATTGATCTCGAGTCAAGGTTGACCAAAATTGATTTTAATTGAGCGAAAAGTCAAATAGATCAAAGTTGACCGAATATTTAACAGTAGAAAAGTCAAAGTGGGTCCCGATTAACCGGATAGTTGGCGGTTGGAAGTTTAATAGGGAGTTGATATGGGCAAAGACTAAGTGGGTCATAGAGGACCGGATACTTGGCATGTGAGGCAAAGTCCAAGTAGGTTATGAAGAACTAGACACTAGCATGAGATGTGAAGTCTAAGTTGGTGAAGGTTGACCGAACACTTGCCAATGGTAGAAGTTCTAACAAGTCATAGAGGATCGGATGTTAGACATGAGAAGTGAAGTTCTGACAGGTCATAGAGGATCAGATGTTAGGCACGAGAAGGAAAGTTCAAACAAATCAAGGAAGACCGATGTTTGGCAATGGTGAAATCCTGACAGGTCAAGGTTGACTAAATGCTAAGTAGCCGCGAAGTCCTGCAGATCAAAGTTGACCAGATGCTAGATAATGGAGAAGTCCTGACAAGTGAAGGTTGACTAAATGCTAGGCAAAGGTGAAATCCTAATAGGTAAAGATTGATTGGATGCTAGACAATAGTGAAATCCCGATAAGTCAAAGTTGATCGAATGTTAGGCAACGGTGAAATCCTAGTAGGTTAAAGTTAATTGGATGTTAGGCAAAAGAAATCTCGGTAGGTCAAAGTTAATCAAATATTGTGTAAAAGAAGTTCTAGTAAGTTGAGATCAATCATATACTAGGCAAAGTGACAATTCATCTTTGATAAGGTTGAAACAGAGGTATCAATCGACTGCTATAAAATAACAATTGACTGATGAACCCCTAGACAACGAATTTAGGGTTTGAGGGGTTTGCAGTGTGATTAATCGATTGTTGTAGTTCATCAATCAACTAATGATATTGTTGCATCGAATAAAAAGTTTGAGTAGATTTGAGAACTCGAATAATTATCATCAATTGATTAATGGAGATGATAAGTCAATTTGTTCTTTTTGTGAAGGGAACAAAAATGCCCCAATTTTCAAGTTGATCTTGGGAGGATTGGATTGGTAACTGTGTGTATCATTCTTTTTTTAGAGGCTGCCAATTTGTTAGTTTGCCATGAATTTCCCAACATGTGTTAAGTAAGGCTTGGACGTTTTCAATATTCACACCAAAACCTTTTTTTTGGAGGGCTGACTTTCAGAAGGTGTCTTATTTGATACCAACGCAAAGACATCAGGTGTAGATGGTAGGGCTAGAGATTCATCAAAAAGCATGACTTTCCTTCATATCTTTTCATGCCCGACTTTAACAAAGCTATCTTTAGGGAATTAGTCCCATACAACCAGACGCCGACTAACATCATCAAGGTTTCGATTGAGACCAACTAAAAAATGGAAGGATCTTTCTTTTTCAAGATCATGTCAATTTTGTATGTTCCATCCAACGCATGATGAAGAATCTTGAAGAAAAAGGTCTAATTCTTGCAAAATATCTTGGAGTACCGAGAAGTATTGTCACAAAATTATTACCTTGCTTTACATCCTTCAATTTGAAATATAGCTAAAAAAATGTAGAATACATTTCCAAGATCAAAATACATCTAGTAAGTCACATCACACTTCTTTAGCAGTTTTTAACCAAAGGTAGCGACGACTAATATTGGACTCCATCGAGTTTATGAGCCAAACAAGGACAATAGAGTTTTCGGTCATCCATACTTTTTGTGATGGATCAGACTAGTTCGGTGGTGGAATCTCACCAGCAAGATAACCTAATTTCCCACGACCACTAATAATGATCTTGACCAATTGAGCCCATTAAAGATAATTTTGACCATTTAGTTTGTGTTAGAACCCCAAGTGATGGAGCCACGAGTATTTTAATGTATTGTCAAATAAGATTAAATTAGGTCTTACTTGTGATTCTTATACGTGTCTCTAAATATTATTTGATGACTCAAATCCAATGGAGTAAGTAAAGGGTGGTATGAGACACTCAAAGGATAAGAAAGGATTAAGAGCATTGGAGATGACCAGATCTTGGCAGAAGACGCAAGCGATCGAGAATGATGGCATGAGAAAAGAGCTGACAAACTCGATGCATCCGAAGGACGAGAAGCTGCGAAAAAGTACTCTAACATATGAGGCACGAGAAATTGAGAGGAAGCAAGGAAGGTAAGCTGGTGAGACGAGAGTTGAGTGACTTGTAATTAGATGAGGGTAAACTCAACTCTAGGCAAACTTAGGCATAGTCAACTGAGTCAAGAGGTTCGGGCGATCGGAAAAGAGTTTTCGGTCAATCGGATCTTTCGATCGACCAGACTAGCGATTCGGTTGACCAATGCATGGGATAATCATTATCTGTCTATAGGATATCGCTCGAGTTGGATCAGTCGACCGGATATTAGGATCAGGTAACCGAAAATTACGTGGAAGCTGATCCAGTAGTGGGGATTCGATGTAAACGGGATCGGGTGATCGGAGTACAAGATCGGGCGACTAGAGGACACGTGACAACAGATCCAAAGAAGTCATCTAGAGTTGACTAAGTTTCAGTAGACTGGTAAGTTATTAGGTCGACCAAAAGGATGTCACGTCAGCAAAGGGATGAGCGAGGACCGACGAGTGAATGGGCTCTATCTGCTGTCATCAATTTTTAATCGACTAGTCTGTTCGATCGATCAGACGTGCCACGTCAGTAGCTCGAGTAGAGGCTATAAAAAGAGGTAAAAAGTTTTATTCAAATATACAACAATACACTACTACGACTAGTGCTTTTAATTTCATTTTTTCTCTTTATTGTACTTATTTGTTGTAAGAGAATTCTAGTAGCTCCCCTTAAAATGAATCTAAGAATATTGATTATCTGGATCCGTCTCTGTTAGTGTTTTTCAATTTATTTTGACGGTCAATGAAAAACTTTCATGAAATCAAACCGATCGTCTCAGATTCAATGTTATCTAATTAATTATTTTTTAGTAGCTACCCCTATATTTATACCTAATTTTCATTTTTCTCACTCTTTTTACAAAAAAAAACTATCAACTCAAATCTTCTTCCCCTTTTTGGAAATTTGGTAAAAAAAAAATCGAATAATAAAAAACTGAATGTAGAACACAAAATTTCTTATGATAGACAATTAATTTTCATCAAAAAATCGTTTTAATTAACTTTCTAATTTCAATAAACATGATTTTCTTTAGAAAATTATTAAAATATCCAAAAATCATGAAATTTTAGCTACTATCATATTTTCACAGAAAAATAGTTTGCATGAAAATTTGAACAGAATATTTAGATTCAAAAAAATTGATTTCACTCATGCTTATCGAATCAATCATATATTAAAAAAAAAAACTTTGGTGGACTATTCTAGGATTTTTCTTAAGTTGTCAAAATAGATTTAAGCACCCCAAATAAATTCGTGCCTATTATATTTATCAAATATTTTTGAGGGATTTTGATACTTTTCTAATTTGACTCCTAGAATTTTTAAAATAATATTTTGATCCTCTATATCCTAATCTTTATCAGCTAAATTTTATTCTTTCGTTCTTTAACAACAAATTAAGATTATTTGAACCAATTGAAATTTTTTCTAATGCTAATTTAGGAGTTTCTACCTATTCCCTTAATTTTGCATTTTCATCCTTAACCTTTTGTAAATCTTCTATTGAGCAAGAGTTTACCAATTTATTTTCTAAGTCTGATTTTGATCTTATTCAATTCTAATGCTTAGTTCTTAATTTACATAATGAACTAGAAAGCACCCTAATAGCATCGTACAATTGATCTGAGAGTAAATGTCTTACCTCATTTATAGATCGAGGATTCTCCTACACTGTTGCTCTCTTCGGATGATGAGTAATCTTCTTCCTTATCATGAATTGCCATGAATGCAAGTCTCGCAATTTGTTTTGATCCTAAATCTTCAGAGGACTCGTCCCAAGTTACTTTTAGATTTTTGTGCTTGGATTTTATAGGTTCCTTATTTTTGCCCTTCTCTTTGGTCTTTTTCTTGAGTTTAGAACAGTTGTTTTTGATGTGACATTTCTCATTACAGTTGAAACATCTTACCTTTCATTTCTGCTTTTGCTTTAGTAATTTTGTGGCTTCTCTCCTTAGCATAGAGATGACTCGGATCATCTCCCAACGAATACAATAGTAGAATAATAATGTATGATTGTGTTATTTGTGTTTTTGAGATTTTTATTATGAAAATGAGGGATTTGAATATTTGGGAATTAAACCTAATAATTGAAAAGCAAAGTAAGTATGAAACTAACCTAATGAATGAAAGACAATGCAAATAATTAAAACCTAATCTAACCTTAAACTATAATTACAAGGAAAATGAAACTAAGCATGCAAGGAAACTTAAAGCAATTAGCAAAACCTAACCTAATGGCATGCAAATTAAAAATGCAAACTCAATGGAAACAATAAGCATTCAACAAAATAAAACATTGCAAGAATCTAAATTAAAAAAAATACAAAACTAAAGTAGGACAAATAGTTGGAAAATTTAATCAAATATCTTGTGGACATGAATCAAATCGAACCGTGGACATGCAATTTAAAAATGGGACGCTAACACTTTATAATTCAACATCCACGGTCATAATCCAACACAAGAAAGGAAACAACCACACATCGGAGAAGAAGTTGCTGCCCGGAATCGTCGGAAGGAAATGTGGCCGCGGAAGCGAAGCTCTGGGATCCCTGAGCTTGCGGAGGAGGTGTTGCCACCAATGGAAAATCTTCCGTTGGTGGCTGAGTTGTGGGAAGAGGCTGTAGAATGGAGCTTCTCCGGCGGCAAATCTGTCGGCGAAGAGCTATGGATGAAGTGGATGGTGGCTCCCGAATACGGAAGCTTGAGAGGGTTAGTGGAGGAGCCTCGAATCCGAGTGCTCCCACTAGGGACGGCTGGTGATGATGATGATCGGAGAAGCTTCAATCTCGATCGAGATTAACAGCTTATGGAGGAACTCCGAGATCCCGAGAGCTCCGCTGGAAGAAGTTGTGGTTGGTTCCTTCTCACCCAATCGGGAGAGGAAGAAGACAAGGGGGTGACAGGAGCCTCTCCTCTTCGAATCCGAAGAGGAGAGGGCGAGATGGAGATGGCTCCCGATCTAGATGAATAATTCAGATGACTCCAAATTTTCATCAACGGCCTAGATCGTTTCCTTATAAAAATAATATGCATATTTTTAGATAAAATTTCATAAATATAGAAAAAAATTATATCAAAGCTCTAAATAGACCTCAACTCGTAAAACATGAAATAAATCAATAATTAATCATACGATAGGATAAAAAAATATCAAATATAAGAACTAAAATAATATACTAAAATGTTAGTTATCAGTATGTTTCTTCATCTCCATCCATTGACGACTCTGAATATGACTCTCTCTTCTTTTGTTGTGGAGCTATGTTATGATTCATCATTACCATTTCTTTCAAACTTGCACATCTAGATTCGTGTAATTCCATAGTAGAAAATAGATCTTCTAAACTACTTGCCTCGAGGTTTTTCGAAATATAGTAGAAGTCAACCATTGACATCCATTCTTGAGTATGCGAGAATGTATTTAGGGCATACCTCAATATGTCTCTATTTGACACTATTTCTTCAAGGTTGTTTAGGCCGGTGAGGATTTCCTTCAATTTGGCATGTAGTTGTGTCACCTTTTCCCCCTTTTTCTAACCCAAGGTTGCTGAGTTACTTCTTAATAGGCCCCTCTTTGCCAACTTTGCTTCTGAGGTTCCTTCATGAAACTCTAGGAGTTTCTCCCAAAATTCTTTTGTAGAGTTGTATTTACTAATTCTATTTAACTCCTGCATGATAACACACTTAGTAAATGGTACTCAACCTTATCGTTTGCAGGGAAGTCCTCTATTGCTTCTTTGTCCAGCGATGCTTCTCTAGTTCTTCTCCATCCATGTCCTTGGGCATCTCAAAATCATATTTGATGGATAACATTATATCGAAATTGGTTGAAACGAATATCACCATTTTGCGCTTCCAAAGCACGAAGTCACCTTCATATTTGGGTGGTTGAATGCGTGACCTAGCTATTCCTCCCAATCTAGTTGTTTAGTTGGCGATTATTCCTCCTAGGCAGTCCGACTCTGATAGCACTTGTTGATGAATTCTCTTATTTGCATTATGATTGCATTACCCTAATTTAAACTTAATTTGACAATCATCAAAAGGGAGAGATTGTTATAACCCTAAGTGGTGGAGCCACAACTGTTTTGATGTGTTGTTAAATAAGATTAAATTAGGTCTTGCTTATGTGTAGGGACTTAGCAGAACACACAATTATCATATGGCTTAGATCCGGTGGAGTACGATGAAGGGTGGTATGGGACACTCGAGGGATCGGAAAGGATGAAGAGCATTGGAGATGACAAGACCTTGGTAGAAGAAGCAAGCAATTGAGAAGGATGACACGAGAACGGAACCGACGGGCTCGATGCAATTGAGGGACGAGAAGTTATGAAAGAATACTCCGATATTCGAGACACGAGAAGTCAAAAGAAAGCAAGCGCAAGGTAAGCTAGTGAGACGAGAGTTGAGTGACTTATAATTGGACGAGGGTAACTCAACTCTAGGTGGACTCAGGTGTAATCGACTGAGTCAGGAGGTTCGAGCGACCGAAAAAAGAGTTCTCGGCCAACCTAATATTTCGGTCAATTGAACTAGTGGTTTGGTCAACCAATGCACAAGATAATCATTATCTGTCTGCTAGATAGTTGGAGTTTGATCAGTCGACCGGACAATAGGATTGGGCGACCGAAAGCTACATGGAAATTGATCCAACAACGAGGATCCAAAGAACACGTGGCAGCAGATCCAAAGAAGTCATCCAAAGCTAACTAAGTTTTGATCGACCGATAAGTTATTAGGTCGACCAAAAGGATGCCACGTCCGTGAAGGGATGAGCGAGAACTGTCGAGTGAATGAGCTCTATCTGTCACGTCATCAATTTTTGATCGACCGAACGTGCCATGTCAGTAGCTCGAGCAGAGGTTATAAAAAGAGACAAGGAGCTTTGTTTAAAAATACAACATACATTTTGTTTCCTTCTATTCCTCGGTGCTTTAAAGCATTCTATTTTATTTGTACTCAATTGTTGCAAGAGACTTTTCCATCTTCGGTACTTTACTAAAAGGGAGAAGGATAATGGATAGATACTTTCTGTGTATAAGAACTTGGATATAGTAATTTGAGAGTTGTGAACCAAATATGTGATCGTCTCTTTTTTTCATTTATGCTTATTTTAATTTTATTTAAATTATGTGCGTTCTTGCTAACAAATTAGTAAGAGAAAAAAGAATTTTCATTTACTATTCATCTCTCCCTTCTAACCATCCGAATCGTTTTCTAGCACCAACAACAAAAGTTTATGGATAATGATTTGGAGAAGAAGAAAAAAAATCGAAAAGAGAAGTGACAAAGTTATAAGATTTTTTTTTTCGATCATAATTTTATTAGAGGAGTCAGACGAATTGAAAGATTCCTTCGACATTTTTGTATTGTTTATATTAGGACCTTTCGACTTTAACATCATGTAAAAAATACGAGTGGAAAAAATAATTGATTGTTATTTCTCAATGGAAAAAGATACATATTTTTAAAGTTATATATCTCATCTCAATAAAAGAATAAAAAATATTATTCTACTAAATTTATACAATTATAAAATCTTACCGATATAAAATCCTATACTACTAAATCATATAAAATCCTATCAAATCAAATAAATTAGCATTAAATTATTTAATTAAGTTATATAATTTTTGTTATCTTAAACTAAGATTCTCCTATTTTTTTTAAAAAAAAATGGAATCGTATTAACAATCCTTAAGCTGTCCACGTTGAGAAAGGGATAAAAGAAAAGTTCAAATGACAAGTACAGACCTCCTATTTTAAATAAAAAAATAATATATTTAATTAACTTAGGTAAAAAATGATATACCTAATTAATTTTGAGACGGTCGATTCGATTTCATAAAAAATTATATATTGATCATCAGAATAAATTAGGAAGCGCTCGCAGTAGATGATTCAGAAGTCCAACATCTTTTGATTGCATGTTCTATTTAAAAAAAAAATTATAAGTAAAACAAAGCTCATATAAAAGATAATACGGCAAATGACTGAACTAGAGTCATATAGTTGAAATTGTCGAATATTTAAATCGGATAAGTAAATTTTAAAATTATTAAATTATATATTTTATTTTATTTTTACCCTTTCAATTGAAGTATTATTCTCAATATGATATATAAAAAATAATATTTAAGAACATGATTATAATCAAGAGAATTAGAAGAATATATAAAATTTAATTTCATGTCATTTCGAGCTATTTATGTCCATCAATCAGTTTTGATCAAAACTAACTAATAAACCTAGATAGTTTGGAATAATATGAATTGAGGTTGTATGTACTCGTTTAATTCTTTTGATTATATCTATGCCCTCAATATTATTTTTATATATCATATTTAGAATAATAATTTTTTAAACATGAATTAAATTTTTTAATCGATTACTAAAATATAGTAATCAATTCATAATATTATTATAATGATGAACAGAGTCCGAATTGATTGCTACATGATGACAATTGATTGAGATAAACATGAGCAAATGCGGATGGATAAAAATAAAATTAGATACATTTTATAATTTTAAAATTTACCTAGATAATTTAAATATTTGATAATTTTAATTACATGGTTCAATAATTTATCAAAGATATTATTTAAGAGGGTAATAAACCTCCTTAAATATTTATAAATAACAAACACTTTTGAGTTGTTCTAGCACCTACTTTGTCCTTCCTTCCAAAGCGTGAAAGGGATAAGATATCAACAAATTGCTATGACCCTCAAACTCATAAACTATGCTTATCTCAACAAATCATATTTTGGAAACAAATCTCCTTCTTCAAATTGTGTTACAGCAATCCTCTTAACCCTATAAAACCTCCCTTCTTACTCAATCATGGATGAGAATCTCAAATAAATAAGCAAGCTACCTCCCTGGTAATCTTAACACTAAAACTAAAAGGTATCTAATTATAATATTCTTTCTTGGAAATGTGAATGAAAATAAAGAGGAAGATGGAGAAGACTCTATTATATATAGAAAATTTTAGTTTCACATTGAAATTTTAAGACACTTTAATTTGTTTATATTGTTTCATATGCATTGATTTGCGAACAAATATATGAGGAGAAACTCTCTCTCGTGCATGGGTATATAGGAGGTGCAAATCCAAGGTCCAAATTTGCACTGAATCATGTTGACTTGTGTGCATGTTATCAACATTTTGCCACATGAACATATATTTGTTATTTGCTCAAATGCATAATGGATGCATTAGCGAACATTAATGGCATATCCGTAACCTCTCGGGTCAAACGGTTGGCATTTAAATTCGAGCAGTAATGACAGTAATAGTCTTTAATCAGTCAAGGAGAGATACTTCTATATAAAGGAGCCATCTTGAGCAAAAATAAGGATGATGGAGCTATAGCAAAATTTCATCCACTTCGTTCCCCTGAAATCTACCTCTCTATCATGCATTTTTCACTCGGCAAAACATTCGTGATAGTATCCAGGTGCGAACTCAATTCGCCACAACCATTAGTGCTTGGTGGTGATCGCGGCTTGTCATTGTATCCTAGGAAACAGACAATCCACGAAATCCTCAAAGCATCGCCAGAGGTGAGGTGAATCTGTTTTAAGGAAATTGCGTTCACGCAGGCATCAACTTCATTTTTCCCGAGCAATCCACTGCTTCTCTGAGCAATCTACTTCGCTTTTATCTGCTTCGCTCTGAGCAATCATCTTTGTTCCCCAGCAATCTTCCTCGCTCCCGAGCAATTGCTTCGCTTCGAGCAATCAGTCTCGCTCTCGAGCAATCTGCTTCGCTCCTGAGCAATCTACTTCCCTCCGAGCAATCTGCCTCACTCCCCGAGCAATTTGTCTCGCTCATGATCAATCTATTGCTTCCCCAAGCAATCAACTTCACTTCCTGAGCAATCGTCTTCGCTATACTGAACAATCTTCATCGTTCCCCAATTGAAGGTTGGACGACTCTGCAACACAACGACTTCCACTCAAACGGACTTGGAAGTGCTCCAAAGCAGCTCGTCGAATCAAGAGTTTTACCTGACAGTTTGAGATTATCTACTCCGGCCTCTCAACAGATAAGTTAAAGTTGATGAATTCTAATTTCAATTCAACAACTTCGCCTCTATCTCCGGCAATAAGATTCCAATATTCTTGCTAACCTTTCTTCACATCTTCGTGATTATTGTTATAATTTGCCTAATTCGTTACCTATATTTGAGCGTACAAACTCTCAACAAGATGCAACAAATCCACAATGACGACAAATAATGCAAGAATGACTTCAAGAATGACTTGACACTCAGCACAAAACTGATACTTGAGACTTTGTTCCTCTTTCACTAGACAAATCTATTATCGGTAGTAAATGAGCCTTTAAATTAAAATCAGCCAATGGTTCTATAGAGAGATATAAGACGTACCTTGTGGGAAAGGGCTTTACGCAAGCATATGACATTAATTATGAGGAACACTTTGGATCCTATTGTTCGGGTGATATATATCCTGACTTTTTTGTTATGGTTTGATTGAAACATTGACAATTATGTCAGTTTGATGTAAAGAACACATTTTTTTATAGAGATTTTTTTAGGAAGTTTACATGATACCTCCACTTGGACTACATGTGCCAAACCGTGTGGGCAAGCTTCAATGTACTTTATGTGAGCTTAAACATGCTCCTCAAGCATGGTTGAAAAAGATATGTGCATTACTACTCTTCATTATGGATTTTAACAAAGCCAACATGACTCAACACTACCAACATGATTCAAGCATGGTTGGACTTGGAAAAGTTATGCATTACTACTCTTCATTATGGATTTTGACAAAGCCAAATGATTCAACACTACCAACATGATTCCACACTGTTTGTCAAAACATCATGACAAGGGAGAATACTTCTCTTTTGTATTGATGACAAGGTCATTACTTGCAGTGACTCTTAGGGAATCACCAATACCAAGTAATACTCACACAACGTCTTTGAGATAAAAGAGCTAGATACTCTACGTTCCTCGGCATTCGAGCAGATGATGTTATCCACCACATTTGCTCATTCTCACACAAATTAGAACCTTCAACTAATGGTGGACAACAACACATGTTTATCAATTTTACTAGCAAAAACAACACTTGTACACCGTTGCATCAAGGCAGTTTTGAATACAAATAATGATTACAATACTTTGTGGAAGTCTAATAAGGTATCATGGTTTATGAGGGTTAGAGAAGGAAACAAAAATAACGAAAGAACATAGGAGAGGAAATAGTAAAAAAAAAAAAAAACTCTGTTTTGGGTAAGAGGAACCAGATTTGGGCGGGTTAAGAAAAAAAGAAAAGGTCAGACATGACATGAGATTAGGACCTGACTATTAGCTGGATCTGAACCAGACCTGACTTGGATTCAAAATCAAGTCAACAAGTCGATTATTCGTTGACCTAGTTAAATAGATCTCGATAATATTGAATTTATCAATGATGAACCAGAATAATTTTTGACAGGCGAGATGTAAGAATATATTGAAACTTCTAAAGTTCGAGATACTTTATCTTTAAAATCGTCTTATTTTGATAAAATCACTCCTCTAAATAAAGAAATACATGCAAACTATAAGTATCACAAAGTCTTATAAATTTTAATCAAGTGACATATATGAGTTATTAAAGTGATATATCGAAATGAAACACTTAATTGAGTTTGGAGTCGAACTTTTTCAAACACAATATTGTCCAAATTTTCATCGGAGTTATTGATTTTAGTTTATTTAAATATATTAAATTAAAAGAATCATTAGATAAATTTATTTTTATAGAATATCTTCCTTTTAATTTTAAGTCTAAATGCACATTTGAATTTTTTATATCAAGAATTACTTAACCCAACTGTTAAATATATTTCATGAACTACACTCACTCATACAATTAAAAAAATAGTGAGATAGAAAAAAAAAATTATTGAAAAATTTAATAAATTAAATAAGAAAGTATTTTTATGTTCTAATATTTGAAGTGATCATTGAGAAATTCATTTATATATGAATATAACTTGCTATTAAATTGATAACTCTTGGATAATTCAAAAATATTTTTTAATATAGCGAGAATATATCTTAATTATTATGCTTACTCTTAGAAGAATATGAATTAATTTCTAAAATATTTTTAATATTATTTAATAATGTTAATTATAATACTAGTCAAATTCTCTATTCAAAATTTAAAATTTAGGATAAAAAAACTACTTTATTAAATTTAGATATCCACTTTTCATTACACAATTAGTTTTTCTATAATTTATTATATCTTTATTTTTTTATTATTTTTTCTTTTTCTTTTATATTTTTTCTCTCTCTCCCTAGAAATGACAAACGTGAAAGTGGAGAGTGAGAATTAATAATAATAATATTTTAATATTTAGAGAATGAATTTTATTTAAGAAGTATTATTTATAAAATTTAAATTTAGAAAATTGATAGAGTAGTTGATACAAATTTTTTTTTTACGTAAAATATAAAATTTAAGATAAAATTTTATTTAGGTAATCTGATATGGATGCTTTTACATCCAAGATGAATTAATTTTTTTTAAAAATAAATTAAATAAATTAAAATTATTATTTCTTATTTATAATCATATCCTAAAATAATGAAACAATGAGATATATTTTATAAAATTAATAAAATGATTATTAAAAACAATTCTCCTAATATACCAACATGTTATAATTAACATATAAATTATTATGAGATTTATTTTAATTTAAAAAATTATTATATTTATATTTTATAAAATATTAATAATATCAATATATATTTATTTTTACATCAATAAAATATATGTAGTATTTATAAAAATTTAAAAATATTTAATAATGTAATTGAATAACTATTCTGTATTTATTAATCATTTAGTTATAATATAGTTTTAATTTTAAATAAATATACTATGAATATATTTTTTTATCTCCTCGTGTTAATAATGAAGGTAAAATGAGAAATAATATACAAACGTCTGTTTTTATATTTATCCTCCTGAAAATGGTTTTGTATTTGTAATCCATCGGATCTGGGTGACAAAAGATAAATCACGGATGATCTTTAATCATTTAATTGTTGAACAATAATTATTATATAAAAAATAATAAATATTTGATAAATATTATATGTCAGATCTTCAGATTTTTCAGTGACAACGTCTCATCCTGTGAAACGTAATCCATCGGATCTTCGTAACAATCAAGATTCGATCTTATGATAAAAAAGCGAAATACTCATTCAAATGTCTTTGTTAATTTATTTTAAAATTAATATGAAAATAAATAAATAAATAATTATTAATTTAAATAATGATCAATAATTAAGGAAGATCAAATTTAATTATTAATTAAAATTTAATTTTAAATTTTATAATAATAATATTTTATGTATTAACGAATAACCCGTACCGTAGAAACCAACCCGGATCCGATCTTGACAATACGGTAGGCGACCTAGTTCCTTACGTTCCGTAGATAAGAAAAATTAACAAAGATGGGCCTTTTCATTTCTGTAGACAAGTAGGAGTGGTGGTGGAATTGTCCAGCTACAGCTCCTCTAAAGATGAGATTTTTCATGTTGCGTAGTTAGAATGTGTAGGTATTCCCCCTATTTGCACAGTCGGTGCAGCTGTTGGCGGGATCTGTGGATGCAGCTGGTGCGAAACATCGGTATCAACCCGGAAGTTAGGTATGCATAAACTTCAATTGAGTGTGTTGAAAATGATGTGAGTGGAATCGCAAGAATGATTTCTTGTATGTTGAGTATGATTAGGTGGCTTTAGTTGTCTACTATTTTGGCAATGTCCTTAGAAAATTGCAGATGACATATAGGCTTTTCTCAGCTTCTTGGATTATTTAAGTTAGTGATCTTTCTTCGTTGCATATTTGCTAGAGTTCTTTATTCATTTTTCTGCACTGCCTAGATGGATTGTAGATGTGAATACTGAGCTAGAGTTTCTTGATTGCACTGGTAATCCCTTTAAAAATTTTGCAACAAAATTTCCCTTGAAGTGGTACAAAATTATTCACTCACTTGCTAAATCAAAATTTGAGAAAACAAAAGCACAATTATGACCTTATAAATTTTTGATGCTGTTGTCCACAGGGTTAATAAACAGAATAGAGCTGCAGGAGTGTTCGGAAATTTTGCTGAGAGAGAGGTATGCAGACATGGTCTGCATAAGTTGGTCTGGAAGAAGTCTCCCGAGATCATGCTGTGTATAATAAACAAGTTCTTCTCAGATCCAAAATAAAGATTATGATGGAATGGTCTCCAAACATTGTACTTTCTTCGACTGTTTTATCCATGAATTGTTTTCATTGCGGTATACAATCCATAATCAGGCCTTTTGTTTCTCTACTTCAATTCAATGAAATTATACTTTTCTGAAATGCCTCAGGCTTTTGATGAGCTTGGTTGCTCAATTCTCAATGGTTAAAAAACTTAAGAAGTTCATGTCATGGATGATTTTTTTTTTCCATTTAAGATGTGTACCTTAATATTTAATTGCATAATACTTATTTCTCTAATCTTGTCAAGATGGGTATAACTTTCAGGCAAATGAGACAAAAAAATAATCTACAGTAACCTTTAACTTAGATCTGAAGAGTTGTGGTAAAAAACTGCAACCTGATTCGAATATCATAAACGACTACTAGGTCCACATTTAGTATTTGCTGACATAGTGCATTTGCAGAGACTAATTTAGTGCATTTGCAGAGACTAATTCATGTTAACCTAGTTATTGCATTCATATGTATTTTGTTTTAACCTGTATTTAGCAGTTAGTTCCAACACTAATATAACACTGTATTTGGGAAATTATAAAATATTATAATCTTCTAATTCAAATCTTTCTCATCTATGCATCTCAGTCCTGAAACACATCCTATAATTGAAAGATCGATGACTGAGAAAGAATTTTAAGGCTATAGGTATGTACTATGGAAGGTAGAATCTGTTTTAAAATAAAAAAGCATCCTTCATGTTTTTCAATCAAAGATCATCAAACACAATCAAAAGCAGAATAAGAAATAAGGATATCAATCATTAGGAGCTTTGTTCCCAAAAAATTTGTCATGATTTTCTACACATGTACAACATTCAAGCCAAGACTAATTAGTGAAAAGTAAATTTCTATGGTTCACACTTCAATGTCATTTGACCACAAAACATTATTTACATTTAAACATTACGGTATATCAATCATTAGAAGCTTTGTTCCCAAACAATTTGTCATGATTTGCTACACATGTACAACATTCAAGCCAATACTAATTAGTGAAAAGTAAACTTCTATGGTTCACACTTCAATGTCATTTTGACCACAAAACATTATTTGCATTTAAGCATTATGGTATATTGTGAACGAATTTGGTGCCACATGTTAATTCTAGTGATTCTTTATGATCGTGATTCAGTTCAGGTCTTGAAAAATTCTTACTGGAGGGGGGTGAAAGGTTAGTATAGAGACCATAGTGACTTCAGATGAGCTTCAAGCATAGAACTGTTCTTCTGGAAGCAACTTAACATGATGATGTGATTAGTAGACATGCTGACTGCATTGACATCATGATTTGGTAACTTTGAAGAGCATTCATGTAATGTACATTTTCTTCTCTTTTGTTTCGTTCTTCATTTCCCTCTTCTGTCTCTCACTATATATTTTGGCACAGGTGTATTGTGGTTGAATTGCTGTTTCAGTTCCTCTCCCACTTTGTATCCATGTCATTCCAAATGTAAGGTTAGATGATTAACACTAGATTGAGTGGCTAATCATATTATCTTGGATCAATCAAAGATCTATCTTTGTAGTCATGTCACTCATGTTTGAAGTCATTATTATACTTGGATCTGCCCAGGAACTCCATGACCAACTTTGAGAAAGCTGATGATTCATCTTTGAGAAGATCTTGAGGAGAATCGAACTCCAAAATTTTACCTGCATCAACCAGGGAAATCACAATGAGCTGGTTACTGCGACGAGTTCAAATATCAAAATTATATTTTCAGTCGAGGCATTACAAATCTCTTAATAGTGATAATCTAATGCATATTTATATTGTGCTTGTAGTAGACTCAAATTTCAGCATGAAAAAACCAGTGAAGTCCCATGTTCATATTTCTCTATTTTCTTTTTTTAATTTACCTTCATCGAGCACTAGAACCAGATCACTGTCAATGATGGTGGGTACACGGTGTGCAACTGTAATTACAGTGCAGCTGGCGGTTTCTTCTCTTATAGTCTTCTGGATGAAAGTATCAGTTGCAGTATCCACTGAAGCTGTGGCCTCATCGAGAACTAGGATCTTTCTCTCGTCTAGCAATGCTCTTGCCAAGCAAACTAGCTGCCTCTGCCCCACACTCCAATTTTCTCCATCTTCCACAACTGCATCAAAATGCCTAACTCATATCATCTCAAGGACAAACATTGAGACAAGAAGCTAGAGCTTTAAAACTGTCTAGGAGAAACTAAAACTGTGTTAAATGCCCCCAAAAATACTATTGACTCAGTGATTTCTTCCTATCATCAATACACTAGTTTGTTATTTTTTATGAACAGTGTTTGTCCTAGTTCCTTGCAGCTTGTACATATTTGCTATCAGATATAGGTTACCTGGTGTATCAAGCAGTCTTTGATCTTGTTTAACTATGTCTCCAAGTTGACACTTGTAGAGTACCTGGTAAAATACACATTCCACTTCTAAGTCTAGAGTACTAAATGATAGAAAGGAATACATTTATGAATACCTCCCAGATTGTAGAGTCAGGATGCTGCTGCAAAGGATCCAAGTTTGTTCTCAAAGTTCCTTGAAAGAGTATTGGCTCTTGTGCAACTATGCTCAGCCTGGATCTCAAGTCATGTAGACCAATTTGACTAATATCAATATTATCAATCATTATCCTTCCTGATGATGGTTCCACCACTCTGAAAAGGGCTTGAATAAGAGTGGACTTCCCACTTCCTGTCCTGCCCACAACCCCAATTTTCTTCGCTCCTGGGAAAGTGCAGCTGATACCTTTTAGGACTGTTGGATGCGTAGGGTGGTAGCGAATCTGGAGATTATCGAGTACAATTGTTCCTGATGTGGGCCATCCTTGTTCGGGTCTGGAATGCTCGATTACTAAGGGAGCCTCGCTTTCTATTGCCAAGAACTGTAAAATTCTCTCTACAGAGATCATCTTGTTCTCTACATTGCATAGATTCCAAATAACCCAAGCCTGTAGGACATTTAGGTTTAAACCATATGTTGCAGCAAGTCCTGCAAGGCCTGAAATATAATAAACTTAGTCATTTCTCAACAATTGTATACCTAATTTTTGTTGCTTTAGACTGTAGAGCATACTTGGATCAATAGCATTTCTTGGCATCGACACCAACATGGCTAACATTGCAAAGAATACAATGTTGAACAGAAAGTTGACTCGAAGTGAGAGCCACTCCATGGTTGCATAGTTGTGAAAGGTGACTCGAGAATAATCATCTACCAAGCTCTGGTTCTTTTTAGAGAAGCGTTCTTCCTGATTGAAACAGCGGATGGTAGCAGCTCCAGCAAAAGATTCGGAGAAGTGATGGAGAATAGGAGCCTTCTGAATTCCTACCATTCTAGCAAGCTCTCTGGCAGCATTTATATAGTGGTTCTGCAGGGAGTCACTTAGATTTTAGGAAGAAGACAAATTTAAGCTAGTACATTTACTGACAATAGCACTATGCATAACAAAGGAACTATGTATTGGTCCTTCAGTATCTCCCAGTTCTTGACGGATTGAAGATTCTACAAGTTAAGGAGGTTAATGTGAATGAGTAGAATGGAGAAAAGAAAAAGCGATAGAATGCTATTTTCTTTTTCCAAGTATTTTCCATGAAGTATAATCAAATACTCCTAAAGACATTATGAAACAAAAGTTGTTGTTGGTTTACCTGATACCAAATGGAGATTATGACAACGAGAATGAAGAGGATGAACACTGGCCATGCAACTTGAGACATGAGAATGATGATGCATAGAAGTTGAACAAGGGCAAAAGCTAATCCTGCCAGTCTGTATGGGATATCAGTGTCAACAGTTGTCTGATCTGATGAAGACTGGAAAAGGTAACAATTGTTAAATTTATACTTAGATATTTAAGCAAGCTACTGAAGTTTTTAAATCTTTTAGAGAAAACTTCATATACTAACATTGTTACTTTGCTAAGTAAAGGAAAGAATAGTGATATGTCTTTTTGACCTGACAATAAAGAATAAAGAGAGAAAATCAAAGAACTAACCCTATTAAGTATTCGGCTAGAAGGTGTTGTATCAAAAAATGACATTGGTGCTCTAAAAATGCTTCTTATCATTCCCAGAAATAGCTGCTGAGCTGTTTCAAAGGCAACAGTTGCAAGCAAAACTCCCCTTCCTAGTATAAACATTGAGCTGCTGGCTGATAGTAGAACAAAAATTCCAATAAGTTTTTCTTTGCTCACTAGGTCTTCCTTTTCAGTTGCCCAGGCAATCCAGTAGTTGCTACCAATCTGTAGACCCTGAAAGAGAACTTGAAAAAATAACAGTACTGGGACAAGAGCCCCTTTGTATGCTGAAGTCACAAAGGTGTGGTATACATGCCATTTCACCCTTCCAAATTCCCTGTCTTTTTGATATGATCTCTCCAAAATCTCAGAGCACCCTTTTTGATTATGTTGTTTTACATCTCTGAGCTCCTTGTGTTTCACCTTCCCGTTTGTGCTTATCAATGAATCGTGCTCTTTCCATGATCTGATCTGAGTTAATGTCTGATTATGTGCAGCTATCAGATACACAAGCTCTCCGCTGGCTTCCTTCACGAGATCTTCATACTTGCTTCCAGATTGAACCACCTTTCCATCTTTCAATACCTGAGAATGTAAGGAATTATCATCAGTCATATTTTCTAGCAAAATTTTATGACCTACTTTCCTGCTGCACTTTACTATGCATCCAATTAGGAATATAGTTCCTATGGGTCAGAATGTACTATTTTTATCTGTTTGTTATATTGACCATGAAACTGTAGTGTCATAGAAACCATCTTCACAGTATTGTTTCTTTAGAAGCAAAAGGTAGTCACCAACTTGTAATAGGTCAACCAAATTCTTCACTAAAAGCTAATTCTTCAATCAGCATGTAGTTTGATTCTAATTGGTTAAAGAAGATTTGAAATTTACCAGAATCAGATCTGCTGCAACTATAAACTCCAGTTGATGTGTCACATAAATGACAGTCTTCGAAGACAATAACCTCAAGAAACATTCCTGCACGCAATTCCTTTGTCAGATAAGCACCTTTTGAAAGTAGAAATTTCAAGTAAATGATCATCATTTAGAATTGACATTTCTGCAATAAGGAAAACATAAGTAAATTTTTTGAATAAAATAACTAATACTTAATTTGATTTGATGGGATATAACAAAGTCATATTCCAAAATGGATCTTATTCAAACATCGTTTTCTGAATTTAGCATTGCATGGTCCATTATTATCATTTATATCTCACTGCAAATATTGGATACCAATAGAGGGATGCTCATACCTTGAATAGGTGTGCCCCAGTGTGTGCATCAACAGCACTGAAGGGATCATCCAACAAATAAATATCAGAATTATTATAGATGGCTCTTGCTAGTTGAATCCTTTGCTTCTGTCCGCCACTCAAATTGATACCCCTCTCTCCTACCACAGTGAGGTCCCCATCATCCCAGAGTTCAATATCTCTCTCTAAAGAGCAAGCTTCCAACACTTCATGGTACCACCTCCTATCCATCTCTTTTCCAAACAAAATATTCTCTTGAACTGTTCCAGTTTGAATCCAAGCAGTTTGTGGAACATAGGCTCTTGAACCAGAGACATTGACTGTTCCTCCACTGCTTCTTGCAATTTCTCCTAAGATACTAGCAAGGAAGCTTGTCTTACCTGATCCAACAATCCCACATATTGCAACCTTTCCTCCTTTCATGATCTGAATCTTTTTATCTATCTTTAGAGTGGGTTTCTTCCTAGAATCAGCCTCCCAGCTGTACTCCCCAGGTTCAATGTCCACTGCAACATTCAAGGTTTCTGCATCATTGCTTGGCGACAAGTGCTTCTGTTCCTCTTCTTTCATAAATTTCTGGATTCTGTCAATTGAGACTTTTGTTTGTGTAATAACCGTGACAAGTTCAGGGAGATTATAAATAGGCTCTTGTAGGATTCTGAATGTAGCTAGAGCAGCGAGAACTGTGCCAGCACTCAGTGGTGTATTCACCATGACGCAGACACCAAAGGCAACGACTGAAATTAGAGTTGGCGATGCCCAGAACAGAAAGGCAACAACAGAACATGTGTACAAATATCTCTTTATCCAACTTCTCTCAGCGTCTCTTAGCTGTAGTAGCTTGTTCAGGTAAGCTGTTTCCCAGGAATGCAACTTCAAAATCTTCATGCATTTTAATGTCTCAGCTGTAGCTTTGATTCTCGAATCTTTTGCTTCCATGATCCTTGAATGGAGCTTCTTTTGTATATGTGCCAGAGGTGTGTTACTCAACATAACTAGAATCGTTGCTGCTAGCACTGAGAATGAGGCTGCTGCACCAAGATTTCTGTAAAGAATGAGTAATGCCAAGGAGACCTGGAGTGGGAGCAACCAAATACCATGTATGTACCAGAAGAAGTCGCTGATCCGTTCAACATCCACATCCAGGAAGTTGATCATTTTTCCTGTGCTTGTGCCTGAATTCTTAGTGAGAATAGAGTTGTTATAAATGGCTACCATGAGGGCTGCTTGAACTCGTACTCCAATTTGTCGTGCACCGAAGTACCATTGCCGTTGAGTTAGCGACTCCACTGTCTTTGCAAAGAAGAATAAACAAGCCAATAAGTACCCGTAGTAGATACCATGGGTGGAATTCTCCCCAGCTATAAATTCCACAAAGTTGGTTATAAGGAAGGGTCCCAGATAGGAAGAAAATGTGTTGAGACCTGCAAATATTTAGTAGACTTGGTTAAATCTTACATTCCTACATCGATTAAGGGAGAATATTAGTGCAAAGTTAGTAAAGTTTCTGTACCTGCAAGGGTTGCATTCACAACCAAAGGCCTCCAAACCATATAAATGACTGCTTTTACAAGTGAAGCTGCTAGTTCTGGCTTCTGTTTG
>JBBUKS010000002.1:8295154-8308540 GCA_038050645.1 Hedychium gardnerianum | reverse complement strand
ATCCAGGCGCCTCAAAGGGATTGAGGCGTCTTAATAACCTCATCGCGACTAGGATGAAGTGGGAGCCTTTGGTTGGTCGACACACATCAGCAACCAGGAGCCTCAAAGGGATTGAGGTGCCTAGGTTGGGATAGACTCACTAGAGTCGCGCTGCGATCAGGTCGAGCCACGCCAGTGATTGAGGCGTCTCAAAGGGATTGAGGCGCCTGAAAGAGGATAAGGTGCAGTGAACTCGGATCCAATCAGATCGACTCGAATAGAGGCGCCTCAATGCAAATAGAGGCGCCTGGATGGGTCAATAAAAGAAGATTCGACCAGCAGCTTCAGAAAATCATTTCACACGACTTTCGTACTTACGCGCTGCTCCAAAAAGCTCTCCACGACGCCGTAATGCTTCTCCGATGATCACACTCACTCTGCTACTCCAAAGTCGTCGGTATACTTAAGTATTCATACTCGTTATTAAGTTCTTGCACTCTGTATTCATATTCTTGTAATACTCGAATTGATAGTAAATTGCACATCGAAAGCACTCATTTGGGTGCGGGCCTTGGACTAGGAACCGCTGGGTTGTGAACCAAGTAAAAACAAATGTGTCAACATGGTTTTTCTATTTCTCTAATTCTGTTGCGTTATTTTTGTTGTTCTACAAAAAGTGTGAAAAAGCGACACGCGCTATTCACCCCTCCCCTCTAGCGCTCTTTTCGATCCTACAGCATCTGCTAGCAAGAACGAACTAGTGGAGATACAAGTGAAAAGTAACATTGACTTTAAGGCTCGAGTGCAGGAGTTGGAGGAGATGAACTCCCTGCATGGAAACCCTTCCATGTACTTAGAATTGCTTAAGTCAAATGCAGAGCCACAAGATAAAGCTAAGTACGAGATCTGAAGGAACAATTGGAAAGGTGTAACTATATTCTATGAATCCTTCAACTCTCTATCATTAACTGATAATTTATAAGTTGACGAACTTTTGCGTTGTAAAACCCTAGAACTTGTTAATAGCTATTTTGCATTCCTTGATATGTATATCGCTGAAACTGACATGTTTTTCTTTGGTTTTCTATTTGTTAACTTTGTGTATTGCCCCACTCTTGCACTTGGGTGGATGATCTCCCTAAATTTTCCATGCTTATGATATTCTAAGGTAGAATGTGTCACGTTACCCAGAAAATGTGATTTGGTCAAGCCAACAAGAAAATATTACTAACAAGTTGAATCCAATAATTGGTGTGAGGTGCCATCTATATCTTTTCTACCTATCTCTCATAAACTTCTTCTTTCTCCATTTCCCCCTACATTTAATCCATTTATTCTTTATGGATGATCAAGAATGATGACTTGGCCAAATCCTTTTGCCCGCTCCAGGGTTACCTCTTTGGTAAATTTCAAAACTCAAATCTACCACTCTTCATCTTCCGTTTCTCATGTTGCCAACCGCTTCTTTCTTTGTCTATCATTTTTCTTTCAATGTCCACTCATGGAAAGCGTGCTACTAAGCAAGTGTTGTCTACATCTTCATCGCCACCACTATTCTGACCCAACAAGCTCTTCAGAGACAAAAATTGCTATCAACCTCGAAAATTCCAAAGGAAAGACATCATCAACTATTTGCCGAGTCAGCATGCTCTAGGTGACTAGAAGGGCTTCCAATAAACCGGATGATTGCCATGTTAATGCTCGACTAGGTTTCATAAAAGGATTCTTGAGGCATGATGTATGTGAATCACACATATGATTTCGGTATCATTTAGCAAACATCTATTGCATTACATGATCATATTTTTCATAAACTCCTAGCTTTGTATTCTTTTCATATTTTTAGTTTAGATGACAGTACGTAAAGATCTTGTCATTAGAGCTTGTTTGGAGATGAAAAGCCAAAGGAGTAGCATTATAGTATGATCCACGGCCAACTCATGGCACCTGCCACAACCATGGGTCATCTAGGGAGAAAGAATTGGCATTAGAGCGTCAACCAGGGATTCCATCAAGGAACATGGCTAGGTCATGGTACTTGCCATGATCGTGTTCCATCCAAGACTTTTGACAAGGTAGGTTCAGAACGTACCACAACTAGCTCGTGGTGTTTACTACAATTATGGTGCATTAGGTTATGATGGCGGCACCCCTCAATAATTTAGGAATTTTTGTTGTATTTTGTAAATTTTGGAGGCTATAAAAGCAACCAGGAGGAGCCGGTTGAAGGCAACATTCTCATGGAAGGAGACCCCAAAAGAGAGTCATCTTCGAAGAGATCCAAGGAGCTTAGAGATTCCGCCCGCCAAAGAGCTCATGGAGATCATTCAGAGGCATCATCAACATCTTCAAACTAAGTTCTTCTTGCGCTTCTCATTATTTTTGAGTTGTAGAATGCTTTCAATAATGTATTTGGCTTGTTTCTCTATTGTGATAGAGTAGTCTCCTTAATTATAGGATTAGGGAGTAACTCGACATTGAATTGACAATTGTAGTTTGTTACTATTCTTTTTATCGCATGATATGTTTTATCCTTGATTAAGTTCTTAGTGTACTTAATATGCTAATATGTCTTAACAGACGTTAGCATAGATCTTATGGAATGGAGGAAGAATCGAAAGGCGAACTTCGAATTTGGACTTGAGGATTTGTTTACAAAAATAGTACATACTCTCTCGAGAGTACCATTGGCTATCATAGAGTGTAATGGGTTTATTCTAGTTTGACTACCATGGGTTTATTCTAGTTCGACTACCATAAAAGTAGGGGACACATTAGGGTAAATACACTAGTGTATTCTCGAAAGGGAGCATCGGGTACTTTAGGATAGACAACCTTCAAGTATGATTCAACATTGAGGTAAGAAAGGGATTCACAACTACATTGTCAACGATCATCATGGTGAAACCTAAGTCCTCTAATTGTCTGAAGAACTGGTTTTCCCTACATCTATTAATTTCGTTTCCTTAGTTTGTATACTTACATGACAACTCTCTCAAATTCTATTATACATCACACACACACGCGTAGGAAAGTATTAATCAAATTAATATTTTAGATCTGAATTTAATTTATTTCAAAATAAAAATATTAAAATAACTAACCATAAATAAAGAAATAAACATAAAAGAATATATAAAATTTTATTAGAATTTTTAGAATTTAAAATATACATTTTTAATTATATTTTAATGGGATAAATCGATTAGGGTTTACAAACGCATCGTCTCTGTCTTCACCTGAACGATCGTGCGATGTTCCCCGCCGATGTCCTTGGTCACCATAGGTGCCCTCTCCTCCCTTGTTCTTCTTCTTCCTGACCTCGCCACCGGCCATCGTCCAATCCAAGAAGTCAAACGTCGTCATCCCGAAAGTCTAGCAACACACGCACGATGTCGCACATCCCGCGATGACCCCATTCCCTATTCCCAGCTATGGCCGTCGCTTCCCCCTTCCATCCGGATGTTGAGAATTTCTCTTGTTTTGATGCCAATGGTCTACTCTCCCCGTCAATCCTTGAGATGGATGTCTCTTCAATATCCTCCTCGGATGTTGAGCATCTCTCAACCTCTGAATCCTCATGTTCTTAATCCAAAGAGTCTCCCTCTTTGAATTTGTCTTCACTCTACATTGAGGTTAGATCTTCATGGAACTTGGCCAACTTGCTCTATAGCTCACTTGCATCCTTGTAATCTCTAAATTTACATAAAATATCATTAGGAATTAAATTAATCAAAATTTTGGTTCCTTCTTCTTCTTTCTCTAGCTCATGCTTCTTTCGACGGTTAGTCTGATGAAGAGAGACCTCACTATGATACCACTTGTTAGGACTCGTGCGAGCTAGAGGGGGTAAATAGCTTCAATCATTTTGTCTCGATCTTGTGCTCGTCGTTTGAATGCGTAGCATAAATCTTGACTCAAACTTGATATCACATGCACAACTCTAGGATTTTACTTGGTATCCGTCTCTTAGCCGACTAATCTAAGGCCTACCTCTAGTGATCTCCCTCCACTATGAACTTCTCATTTTTAATTTCCTTTTGGAGGCGGAGAAACCTCTTATAAGCTATTCTTACGAGAACATAACAAGAAAAACAATATACAAACACAAATGAAATCGAAAATGACTTTACAATGAAAACCTTATTTTGCTTGCTCTCTTGTTGCTTGAAAATGCCTCTTGTTGGTTCAAAAATACAGCAGTACTTTGCTCCAAAATCCCCCCAAAATCGGCGCCTTCAAATCTCCGCGAAACCCCCTTTTCTAGGGTTGGAATCGGGCCAAAATATGCCTACTAATCGATTAGCCTTACTCACCAATCGATTATCACGTTGGATCCAACCGTTCAAACCTATAGAACGACTATTTTTGTTTGACCAATCGATTGGAAGCCCCAATCTATTTTGAAGCATTCTATCCACCCGAAATAAGTTGTCAATCGATTGCCCTCAATCTATTGCACCAATCGATTCCTCGAGTAGCAAACCTGGAATTTCGGGTTTAGAGTTTGCCAATTGATTGGTGATGCACATCAATTGATTGCTAATACTAATTTCAGCTTTTTCAAGGCTGAATTCACGTCTTACCTAGTATCCAGTTGACTTCAACCTACCAGGACTTTCTTTGCCTAACATCCAGACTATCCGTGACCTATTGAGACTTCTCGTTGCCTAATATCCAATTAACCTTGACCTATTGGGACTTCATCATTGCCTAATATTTGGTTGACCTCAACCTACCGGACTTCGCTGTTACCTAGCATCTGATCAACCTTGAGCTGCCAAGATTTTCTCACTCATGCGAAGTGTCAGGTCCTCCAGGACCCACTTGGACTTCCGATTACCAAGTTTCCGATCAACCTTGACCCACTTGGACTTTCCTCTTATCAACTTTTCGTTGGACTTTCGATCATCAAGTGTCCGGTCAACCTTGACTCACATGGACTTTCCTCTTGTTAACTTCCGGTTAAACTTTCGATCACCAAGTGTCCGGTCAACATTGATCTATTTGGACTTTTCTTTTGTCAACTTTTCGTTAGATTTTCAATCACTAAATATCTGGTCAACTTTGATCTACTTAATATTTTACTAATATATTAATCAAATATCAAAATCTAATTAAATCAACTCAAACTTGATCAACCTAATCAATTTTTTCACAAGATTGATTGTACAAACAGAAACATTTTATTACAGAGGTCATCCGTAGTGAACTTTAAATTTATTGTAATAACATTTAAGTAAATAAAAAATAATTAAAACTTTAAAAAAGTGTGTTACATTGTCAAAGTAAATATATAGATGATAACTATTATTTTGAGTATTACTAAAAATGAAAAATGGGGATCAAAATGTTAATATACTAATAAAGTGTCTTAAAATGTTTCTATTGCAAGAGCATCTCAAAATTTAATATACTAATAATTGATAGATGCGTCTGTTTCAATTTTATGAAGGTTAGCCTAATATATAATTGATCTTAATTTATTTGAATTTTCTTTATTTAGTATTCGATCAATTTTAATTTATCGAGATTTTTTGTTATTCAATATTTGATCATCCTTAATTTATTGAGACTTCATCATTTTCAAACATATGATCTTTTTTGATGTGTTTAAAATTTTCATCTCATGTCTAACATCTTGTCAGTTATAATCTATTAGGACTTTTTTTATTATCAAGTATTCGATTTTTCATGACTCATTTAAATTTTACTCTTATTGACTCCCTATTAGATTTTCAATCATAAAGTATTCGATCAATCATGACTCACTTGATCTTCTCGCCTTATCAACTTTTTATTAGATTTCTAACCGCTAAATGTCAATCAACTGTGACTCATTTGGACTCCTCACCTCTCGTATTAACTCATAATTAGACTTTTAACTGTCAAGTGTCTGATCTATCATGACTCACCTCGCCTTATGCCAACTTCATATTGATCTTCCGACTGTTAAATTTCCGATCAACTGTGACCCATATGATAATTTTATATTGAACTTCCGACCGTCAAATCCGATTAATCATGGTCCATTTAAACTTCTTCTTATCAACAAATATATTTGTCGATTATCAAATATCCAATCAACTTAATTTACTTGACATCTTACTCAATCAATTAATATATTAATTAAATATTAAAACTCAATTGAACTGGAGTGATCAATTTAATCAACCCATAATATTCCGTATTAATTCCAGCGCCCCAGTCATGTATTTATCTGTGTCCGAGATATTAAAATAAATACTCGGCACCATCTTCTATAAATGTCCTGAAAAAGGAACGTTAGCTTTGTCATTAATGTTGTTTTTGAAAAAATATTTTTTTATTTAGGAGTTTAATTTTTATTAATTAATGCACATAATCAAAAAATTATAATTATATTTTAGAACTAGAAAACTTTATTTTTCATGTACGTTTTTTAATATTTTTCTTATTACTTTTGAAATAATATGATTTGATTTGCAAGTTTTTTAAGATTTGTAAATTTCATTATTAATTTTATTTTATAAGAATTTTTAATTATTTTAATAATCAATTCACGAATTGCCCTGCTAACTTAGTATTTTGATAAATTTATTTTAATGTTACTCCATGTACAACTCATTTAATTAACGGTTAATCGGAAAGATTTTTTTAATCGGTGACTTCTACACCAATCTAAAAATAGATAAAAGTTTAAGATTCAAGATTTAGAGTTAATGTGTCTCATGTTTAGTGCTAGTGCTAGTGATGTACGTAGCACGTTGAGTGATCATGTTTATATAAATTTCTTTAAAATTCAATTTTAAAAAAAATCAAATAAGCTCAAATATTTATTTTAATTTGGAGTTTAAATAAGTTAATATACAAAGCATTTTCGCATCGTGCAAATATATATTCCAAGCTCCGAGAAATTAACCACCCACCGATCCCTCTATCATTGTGGCAGGCGAAACGCTCATCCCAACGCCCCTGTCAGTCTGTCTCAGGACCAACGCAGAGGAGGTAAATCACGGGGACTAGTCTAGCCTGTCTGAACAGTGACTAGTGCATAAAGGGGGCAGGAACCTGGCTACTAGCCAGGATTTGACCCCTAGACCTTATTGTGGTAACACCTCATGCACTAACCAACAGCTCATCTCGTGGGGACACCGATCCCTCTATCATGATATCTCATGTGAAAACATCGAATAATTGATAATTAAAAATAAAAAATTTGAATTTTAGTTACGATGTATTATAAAAAAAATTTAGTGAAAATTAGATTTAAAAATATTGATCATTTGGATGAATTTTCATTAACACTTTTCGATTTATTTTGATAGACAGTGAAAATTTTTCATAGGACTAAATCAATCGCCTTAGATTTATTTAATGTTACGATCTGATTAATTTTTTTTTTTTGTGCGTGAAAAGCATAACATACTCTGCAAGGCATCGCCCTAACATGATCTATTGAATCTGATGCACCGGATCTTTAGAGTCGCCTCTGCATGATACATTGAATTTTTACTATGCTGCATAAGCCGCTGAAACCCTAAAGTGACATACCTCAGTCGCTCAACGTGCTACGTACAACACTAGCACTAAACATGAGATGCCTTAATTTTAAATCTTGAATCATAAACTAGGTAGATATCAAGTAAAATAAACGTGTTAGCTTTGTGTATGTGTTGATTTTGTCATGTCGTTAAGTTTCTGCTATGCAGGTTCATTCATCGAAGCGATCAAAGCTATTCAATCCCTTTCTAACTCGTAAGGTCCTAACAAGTGGTATCAGAACGAGATCGCACTAGAAGACTCACATCCAAAGAAGCAAAAGTTTCAAACTACAAAGATGTCTTTAAAAGAGTCATAACACTACTTGATCACCTTACTTCAAAGGAAACAACTTTGCCTACTGAAAGAGGTGCATGGAGCACTACCTCATGATTGAGATTGACATGTGGTTCTTTGTGACTGAGGGCTTCATTGCGCTAACTTCAGAAGATGAAAAAAATTTTGGAATCTTCAAGATGGTCCACTGAACAAGAGTGGAAGGCGCAAGCCAATGCTAAAGCAATTGTAACTCTTCAATGCAGACTGAGTTTGGAGCAATTAAACAAAGTTGGTCTATTCAATAGTGCCAATAAATTATGGGACAAGCTCATTGAGCTGAATGAAGGCACAAAAGACTCAAGAATCGCAAAGAGTGACCTTCTCATAAATCAAATGCAGAATTTCGTCATGAAGGAAGGAGAAACAGTAAGTCAACTACATGGAAGATTCAAGCAACTCCTCAGTGGTCTCCATTCAGTTGGAGAAAGTTTGGAGAACCGATACCTTATCAAGTATACACTTAAATATTTCCTAGGAAACTCACTATGGTCATCAATGGTTAATGCCTATAAGATTTCAAGGGATTTGTCAATTGTTAAATCCAACCAAGTCTATTCAATTGTCAAGGAAATGAACCACAGGGCCCCCCTCAAGCGGAAAGCATATTCATTTGACGTCCAATCCTTGACCCATCAAGTCTTTCTGCCCCTTGGTCCAACCGACCTATTAGGACTTCATTGCCTAGCCGCAACTAGGACTTCCTGCCTGGTGTCTAGTCCTCTTGATTCAGATACGAGAGCCCCCACTTTCTTTGTTCGAGGTCAATATTCTATTCACATAACTCGATTAGACTATAACTCTTGTGCACAGTCGGTGCTTAAACCTTCTGGTAGTCGGGCTTTGATATCAATTGTTAGGACCGAAGGAATTTAGATATCTCCATAATTGTATGATATTGTCCACTTTGGGCCTAAGCCCTGATGATTTTATTTTTGGGTTTTACCCAAAATGCTTCATACGAATGAAAATATTTTTTCCTTATAAGTTCATGATCTTTCCCATATATTTTTAATGTGGGACTTTGTTTGCAACCTTGCAACCCCAACAAGTGATAGTGATGAGGAGCTATCATCCAGCGAGATGACAAACTTTGGTCAAAAGATGATAAGACGCTCTCGAAAGTTCAACAAGAAGGATGTCAAGAAAACATTTAGCGGCAACAAAAGGAAGGGAAGTCTCCAATAAGGTCAAAAATCCAAATATGATGTTGTTTGTTTTAAGTGTAACAGGAAGGGTCATTACAAATCTGAGTGCTCTGAATTACAAAAATAAGAAGAAAAGACAAAAAAGAAGAAGGTCTTGAAGGCTACATGGGATGACTCATCTTCAAGCTCATCGAAAGAAGACGAGGGGAAGATTTCAAAGCACTTAGCACTCATGACATTGGACAATGTTGAAAGTAGTGAGGATCAAAAAGAAACTCTTGGAGAAAATGTAGAGTCCTCAAGTGAGCATCATGATGAGATAACTTCTCCAAAATTAGATAAAATCTATTCCGGCATTGCATGCTTAACAAATGCTTTATCTAAGTCAAAAGGTAAAGTTAAAGAGTGATAAAATGAATTGAACAAATGCTTTATCACTTAGAGTTGAATTTGTGTCATGTGAGACTTGCATGCATCATAAGAATGTTATTACTCAAATTGATGAACTTAAAAATGAAAATGCATTTTTGAAATTGCAAGTAGATGATCTTAGAAATATTTTGGAAAAGTTTTCCTCTAGTTCCAAATATTTAGACATGATTTTAGGAGCTCAACGGGTTGTTTATAACAAAGTAGGATTAGGGTATAAATCAAAATAAAAAAAAAGTTAAGTTTGTGTTCTTAATAAGTAGAAATAGTCTCTCTAAAGTTAAAATTGTGCAAGCTTGGGTACGCAAGCAATATGTTGTTGATGCTACCGAATCTAAAATTTGAGTACCAAAATATTTAGTTTATCATGTTTGAACAAGCATGCGTCGAGGGGGAGCATCCAATGATATGGTTCATAGATAGCAGATACTCTAAGCACATGACGGAGGATTGTTCAAAGTTCTCATCACTTAAGAACAAAAATAAAGGTACTATTTTTTTTTATAACAATGGAGAACTCAAGGTTGTAGGAATAGGTGATATTGAAATTTTTGAACAATTTAAGATCAAAAATGTTTTACTGGTAAAAGGCATGGCTTTTAATCTTCTAAGTGTTAGCCAACTATATGATTCTGGATATAGAGTTGAATTTGACTCATCTCAATATCTAATTAAACATAATGAACTAAACACTACAATGCTCATAGGCCATAGAAAGGAAAACATTTTTCAAGTTGAATTATATGGTGCTACTAATGTGTTTACTAAGTGTTTCATGTCCAAAGAAGAGGGGACTTGGCTTTGGCACCGAAAACTCACTCACACCAACATGAGGAACATCAAACAACTATCAAGGAAAGAGTTGGTGCAAGGATTGCCAAAGTTGAAGTTTCAAAAGGACAAATTATGTGATACATGTCAAATGGATAAGCAAATCAAAACTATCCACAAAGTTAAAACTATTTTAAGTACATCTACTACATTAAAACTATTACACATGGATTTGTTTGATAATAATAAGTATATCTCTTTGAATGGTAGTAGATATTGCTTGGTTGTGATAGATGATTTTACTAGATGTACTTGGGTGTTTTTCTTAAAGCATAAGGATCATACTTTAGAAACATTGATTGTCTTTTGTAGAAGAGTATAAAATCAGAAAATAAATCGATTAAGAAGTGATCATAGAGGTGAATTTGAAAATGATAGATTTGCTAAATTTTGCTCAAAAAATGGATATAAACATGAATTTTCTATCCCTAGGACACCACAACAAAATGGAGTTGTAGAAAGAAAGAATAAGGTGTTACAAGAGGTTGCTAGGAGCATGTTGAATGAATATTTACTTCATAGCTACCTATGGGTCGAAGCAATAAATACAGCATTGTATGTGCAAAATTGAACCCTAATACATAGGTACACCGCATGAGTTGTGGTTTGGAAAACCTCCCACAATTAAACATATTAGAGTGTTTGGATGTAAGGTATACATTCTAAACACCAAAGATCACTTAGGAAAATTCTTCACAAAGGCGAATGAGGGTATCCTTGTAGAGTACCCTAATCATAGCAAAGCCTATAGAGTTTACAATAAGAGATCTAAAATACACTACAAAAAAATAAAGATTTAGGAACGAAATTTTGCAACAAACAATTTTTATCCCAAAATTGCAACAAATTTTGAGATAAAAATTTAAATTGTCACAAATTAACAAAGAATTTTGGAATGAATTTTTTTTGTTGTAAATTAGCAACAAATTAACTTTTGTCACAAATATCATTACAATTTGGCGACGAAATTTAATATTCATCGTAGAATCAACAACAAATAAATAATTCATCGCAGATTCTGTGACAAATATTGATTTTATCGCAGAATCTACAATGATGATTTAATTCGTCGCGAAATTTGCATGGAAATCTTTATTCGTTGCAAAATTTACGAAAAATTAAATTTTCATCGTAGATTTTCCTAAAAATATTTTATAATTATTATTTATAAATCAGGGACAAATTTGGGACAAATCCAGGATTCGTCGTAGAATCTGGGACGAATATTAGATTTATCGCAGAATCTAGGACGAAATTAGATTTATCACAGCTTCTGGGATGAATATAGGAATTCGTCACAGATTCTGCAATGAATTATTGGATTCATCCTAGAATCCACGACAAATCAAATATTTGTCCTAAAATCTGCGACGAATTAAAGATTCATCGTAGATTAGTGCTAATTTTAAAAAAAAAAGAAGAAAAAAATCCTCTGAAATTTGTTGATTGACCTAGATTGCTCAGAATCACACAAAACCATTTCCTATGTACTCGTATAGTTCTCCTAATTATGTCCATGACCTAAAATCTCAATTTTACCCAAAATATTGAGATTAGTGATTTTCATCTAAAAAATTTAATTTATGTTAAAAAAATTAATTAATCAAAAATATATTAGGTAAAATTGAGATTTGAGGTCGTGGACATAACAAGAAGAATGACACAAGGACATAGGAACTAGTTTCGTATGATTCCAAGCTCTCTAAGTCATTCAACCAATTTCGGAGGATAT
This sequence comes from Hedychium gardnerianum, assembly GCA_038050645.1. Taxonomy (NCBI): domain Eukaryota; kingdom Viridiplantae; phylum Streptophyta; class Magnoliopsida; order Zingiberales; family Zingiberaceae; genus Hedychium; species Hedychium gardnerianum. Next base: position 8,296,564 of record JBBUKS010000002.1, on the reverse strand, counting down.
TTTTAAATTAGGACGAATCTGCGACAAATCTTGTATTCGTCGCCAATTTTGGGACGAATCTTAGATTCTTCGCAAAATTTGGGACAAATTCATGAATTTGTCCCAGATTCTGTAATGAATTTTTGGATTCATCCCAAATTTTGTGATGAATCTAAGATTTATCGTAGAACGGTCCTATTTTTTAAAAAATAAAAAAATCCTCCGAAATTGGTTGAATGACCTAGAGAGCTCAGAATCACATGAAACTAGTTTCTATGTTCTCATGTTGTTCTTCTTATTATGTTCATAACCTCAAATTTCTTTTTTACCCATTATTTTTTTCATAGATAAATTGATTGGATTGAATTCAATTACCTAATAACTTAGTTAAAATAATACAATATATATTAAAAAGAGTTTGACTAAAAATATTAGGTCGAATGCGTGTACAAAAATTACTAGTTTGAATATTTTAGGTAAAATTTAGAGTTGGGGTCATGTACATAACAAGGAGAACGACATGAGCACATAGAAACTGGTTTCATATCATTTCGAGCTCTCTAGGTCATTCAACCAATATTGAAGGATTTTTAAAAAAAAATTAGGACGAATCTGCGATGAATCTTGGATTCGTCGCCAATTCTAGGACGAATCCAGGATTCGCCATAGATTTTGGGATGAATTCATCGTAGATTTTGTAATGAATTTTTGGATTCGTCCTAGAATTTGCGATGAATCTAAGATTCATCGCAAAATGGTCCTATTTTAAAACAATAAAAAAACCTCCAAAATTGTTTGAATAACCTAGAGAGCTCAGAATCACATGAAACCAGTTCCTATATGCTCGTGTAGTTCTCCTGATTATATCCATGATCTTAAATCTCAATTTTATCCAAAATATTGAGATTAGTGATTTTTTATCCAAAAAATTTAAATTGTGTTAAAAAAATTAATTAGGTAAAATTGAGATTTGAGGTTATGGACATAACAAGGAGAATGACACGAGCACAATGGAACTTGTTTCGTGTCATTCCGTGTCACGCCCTGGGAGATTATTTATCCGACGAAAATCGGACAGCACCTCCCCTGTACGGCGGACAATAACCTGGATACAAAGTACATCTACATACAAAAATACCCAACACGGATATATATATCCATACACAGTGCAAATATAATAAAAAAATATATAATAATACCCCACATGGGTATTTACAATCCACGCAGTGTATAGATATGAGGAAAATACCCTACTCGGGTATTGCACAACTACGCAGAGTATAAATTATAAACATTAAATAGAAACAATGGTCCACACGACCAGAAAATCCAAAAAAACACACTGTTGCGAGCCGGCCCAGCTTACGACGCCAAGTAAACGATCGGAACAAATCCAAAATCCAGAAATCAAATACTTAATACAATACCAAC
>JBBUKS010000002.1:8254032-8269171 GCA_038050645.1 Hedychium gardnerianum | reverse complement strand
TTTTTGATAATAAATAAAAAAAGAGGCACCCTTTTTAAGATTTCAATAAAAAGAAATACCTTTGATTTTTGTCCTTTTTTAATAGATATGGAGTCTTTTAGGTAATCTATGACTATGCACCAAAAGTGTTGATAACTCGACCAAAAGTGTTTGCTAGTTCTAAATATCTTATATTTGTATATAAAAATAATTACACTCCAATTGACCCAGAGTGTATCCATTTTTTTCCTCAAAATTTTAAAGCCTTTAGAACCATTAATGACTTTTTACTAAAAAAAAGAAGTCATTTTAAAAGCTCAGATTTAATGTAAATTTACATTGTTACACTCCTGGTGATCCAATTTGAATTGTTGCACTTCTAGTGATTCTATGAAGTCATCTATATATATATATATATATTTTTTTTTCAAATTTGGAGTCTTTCAAGTTTATCAATGGCGTGTTGTCAAAAGTCATTCATGACCTTAAAGCATTGAGAACTTTTTAACAAAAAGTCATTGATGAAATTAAATGGCTCTAAATTTTTGGGGAGAAAGGACATGAATTGATTCCAGGGATAACTATGAGTGTAATGAGTGTAAGATCATCTCCCATCGTAACATCACATATAATATAATTTTTATATTAAAATAATATAATTTTTATATTAAAATAATATAATTTTTATATTAAAATAATATAATTTTAACATCAAATGTTATTTCAACTCCAACTCACTCACGTCACATCATATCAAAAAAAAATATTCATTAAAATATTTTATTTTTTCTTATTCATAATTTAATTATCAACATACATTTTAATTTATTAACATTTTTATACGATAAAATATTAATTATATTACATAATTGTTTAGGCATAAATATATTTTAAAAATATTATAAAATCACACATAATTAGGATAAAATATTTTATTATTTTTTATTTAAAATAAACAATGACACTTAATTGAAAATAATATAATATTATGAGACTTAATTGAAAATATAATATTATTAAAAAATAATAATTTTAATAAATTAAAGCTTTATAAATATGTATAATAAAATTAAAATATGTTACTAAATATATTTAATTTAAATTTATAATAAATAATTAATAAGGACAAAGAAAATAATAATTACAAATTAATTACATTTGATTTTATTAATTATATAATATAATAAGATTAAAAAAAATTCCCTCCCACCAAAGATGATGTGGGAATAGTGCAACACCCATTTTGGTGTGAAAATTTGATGTATGGGTTGGGATCATTTGGTGTTATTTTTATATTATATTTGGTGTTTTGATTGTGGCAAAAGACGAAACACTCGCCCCCAGCGCTCCGTCAATCCGTCCCAGGACCAATACGGAGGAGGTAAATCACGGGAGCTAATCTAGCTAGCCCGAACAGTGACTAATGCATAGGATATATTTGGTATTTTAATGTATTGATTGGAGATGGTCTTAGTGCAAATTTGGAACAAATTCATATTTTTTAGCCAAAACTCATAGGCTTTAAAATATTTTTTTAAAAAAACAACAACAAATAAACTCAAAGAGTCACTAGGAGCGTAATTATGTTCATTTGGTATGAATTTGAGATCTTTAAAATCACCCAACAATTTTGGCTCATTAAACACTTTTTGCGCAAAAACATTGATAACTCCAAAGAGCTCCAAATTATATTTTAAAAAAATAGATGAGTTTTAGGACAACATCAGAAATTCAACAATGTAGATTTGGAACAAAATCAAGCTCTTTAGGGACATACATGACTTTTTTTTGTCATAAATCATTGATGACCCTTAGTCATTAAAAAAAATTGGCAAAAAAGTCATGGACTTAATGTTAGAACAATTAAGTCCCAATTAGATTATATTGGGAAGATTGTTAATGTAGTCATGCTCAGCTTGGTCTTGATAGACCAAGGGTTATAGTTGGACAATATGTTTAGGTACAATCATATTGTAGGTAGCACGATTAAGATGAGTTTAAGTTAGATAAAATATGTCAAGTATGTCAAAATTAATTAAATACTTGATATTAGACAACGTCTAAATGGATTGAGGTCTACTAGACATTTGGTACCAAGAGTTGTCCAACAAGTACTTGACAAATAGAAAGTCCAACAAGTATTACAACAACAACTAATTTTTATCCCATTATGTTTATATTATCTTCAATTTGATTTATGTTCTGAGTTTGTTATTGGTTATTCCACTAAATACTAACTCAAATTATATATACGACCTAGAAGCCAAAAGTGAGCAATTATTTAAACCCCCCTCCCTAGTTGCGTCTCAGGTCCTAACATTTAAAAGCTTCAAATTTGAAAAAAAAAAAAAAGAATAATAACAATAAATTCAGGGGATCACTAAGAGTGCAACAACACAAATTTGGAATAAATATGAACTTTTAAATCCATTAATAACTTTTTAACCAATACTATAGACCTAGACACATGCGATTCACATCAAACTTAAATCGTCTTGTTCCTAACACTCTCCTAAATCTTAGGATGTTCAACTTCTTTAACTCCAAACTTTCTTCAGCCATCAATGAGTTTTAGCAAAACAATGTCACTTATCAATGAATTTTGTCAAAAAGTTTGATGGACTTGAACATATCAAATTTACTTCAGACTTGAACCATTCTATTTCTAGCAATATGATAGATTAGCATCCACATTCATTTTCTATTCCAGTAGTATAACCTATCGGATTGAAATTCTCAAAGTTAGTAGCATGATCATATAAATGTTTAGTTCTACAATGTAAAAAAATTTAATGTAAAAACCTGATAGGTAGTATCAAAGAAAATTAAAGTACTATATAAATTAAACAATTCAATAAAATATATAATTTAGCGAATGAACAAACTGTAGATGGCATATGATGTTGAATAATATAATTGTCTATCTATAATTCCAAATTTTTGGTAAATCAAAGGACTCTATCTCTAGATTGTTAGGACAAAAATAACTTTGCAGATATATAGATGGAGAGTAACAACAAAAGAAATTTTTTGAAAAGCATAACTTGAAAGAATGTAATCTCTCAAAGAAAGAGGGATTTCACCACTTGTGCAAGAATAATGGTAAAATCCTCTTTCCAAAGGCAAAGTATTCTCCTTCTGCTACCACAATCATAAAGGGGTTGATATATATTCTCACGAGCTCAAGAGCACTCCCAAGAAAGTGCAGAAGAAATTTGAGAGAAATTCTATGAATTTTGAACAAAAAATAACCTGTACATATATAAAGAGCGAGCTTTTGATGGGAAACTAATCGAAATATGTACCTATGATTGCATAACTTAACAATCATGCATCACTGGGTAGATTAAGCTATGAATGAATGATAAGAACAGAGCCCCAGAGTGTCATTCCTAGGACTTGATGAAGCATGCCGCTTGGATGATTTCAGCATGTTGATGCAGCAGCATTTTAGCTTCACTAACTCTGACAAGCGGCATTGATCATCTGTTGCTAGGAATCACCAATAATCACCACAAGAACAGTTCCCATCCCTCATGTGATGGAAACAATTGGCATCTCTCAGAATGATGTTCTTGTCATACACCTTAGCGATTAGTTTGAGAGCGGTGTGGCAGTCGCCGCAAACACGCAGATTCTTGTACACCCTTATAGGCTTACCATGGGAAGCGGAGTTTATGAGGCCCCAGGCCACGGCCAGCCTCTCGCTGTGCACCGCCAGCTCCGCTTCCTTCCCCTCTTCCTCCTCGTCATGCAAAGCAAACCCTGTGTCGGCCACGTACCCCTCCTCCTTGATCCTCTGCATCATCTCCCTCACCTTGGCAAAGATCTCCTTCCCCTGCGCGTGCTCCCTGTCCCCTGCCTTGAATGCGTGAACCGCTCCGCCCTCCTCCATCCAGCTCCACCCGGGCTCCTTGCTCACCCCGCGTGCCCTCATCAGCGACCTCACCCGTGCCACGTCCGACCACCGTCCAGCCGCGGTGTATACGTTTGCCAGCATCACGTACAGCACTGCGTCCCCCGGCGCCATCTTGAATAGGTGTTCCGCCGCGCGCTCAGCCAGCGGTATGTTCCGATGCACCCGGCAAGCAGCCAACAGCGACTTCCATACGGTCGCGTCTGGCTCGCCGTCCATCCGACCAAGCAGCTCGACCGCCTCCTCCACACGCCCAGACCGGCCCAGCAGATCCACCATGCACGAGTAGTGCTCCGGTCCGGGGGTTATGCCGTAGATCTTCTCCATCGACTCGAAGTGGACTCGCCCTGATTCGACGAGACCGGCGTGGCTGCACGCAAAGATCAGGCCGATGAAGGTCACATAGTCCGGACGAGCTCCTGCAGCGAGCATTGCGTCGTAGAGGCGAAGGGAATCCCCACCGCGCCCGTTTTGGGCGTAGCCCATGATGAGAGCCGTCCACGTGACCGCGTCGCGGCGGCAGAGCGACTTCTCGAACACAACGTGGGCTTCGTCGATGGACCCACTACGGGCGTACATGGTGATCAGGGCGTTGGAAACCGAGACGAAAGCATCGAGGCCGCGGTGGACGATGGCAGCGTGCACTTGCCGGCCTAGCTCTAGTGCGGTCGAACTGGCACAGGAACTCAGCACCCCTGCCACGGCGAACTCATCCGGTTCAACTCCATGGGCAAGCATGGCGTAGTAGAGTTGAAGAGCGACCTCGTGGGAGCCCTGACGCGCATGGCCAACGAGGAGGGAGGTCCATGTCACCACATCCCTCTCCGACATTTGGTCGAACACCCCACGGGCGTGGGTGAAGTCTCTCGTCTTAACGTACATGTCCACCAAGGCGTTGGCAACGTGCCTGTGAGAGTCGAAGCCGCTCCGGAGAACCAGACAATGGATGCATCTTCCGATGCCCGAGTCACCGGAGAAGGCGGCAGAGTTGAGAGCGGAGGGAAACGTGAACTCGTCCAGCGCGAGGCCTCGAAGGTGCATTTGCACAAAAAGGGAGAGGGCGTGTTCGTGCCGCGCCGATCGCGTACAGTTCACGATAAGGGTATTCCACGGGACCGGGTCGTCAGAGTCCGACGTCTGGAGAACCCGGTTGGCGCTGGCGAGATCGGAGCAGTTGGAGTAGAGGCCGACAAGCGAGCTCTGGACGAAGGGGCTGGCACCGAAACCAGTCCGAAGCGCACAGCCGTGCACCTGGCAGCCGAAGCGGAGGGCTCTCTCTGAGGAGCAGGCTGAGAGCACAGTGGGGAGGGTGAAGTTGTTGGGCGGGACGCCCAAGACCTGCATGGTGCGGAACTTCTCCATAGCGGCGCGGTGATCGCCGTTGCGGACAAGGCCGGCGATGAGCGTGGTCCAGAGGACGCGATTGGAGAGGGCTGAGTTCGGGGCGGTGTTGAAAACGAGGGAGGCGGCGGTGGGCATGCAGCAAGCGGAGTACATGCCGATGAGGCGGGCGGCGACGAGGGGGTGAGCTGCGAGGAAGGAGGTGAGGGCGATGGCATGGGCTTGCTGGCCGTAGCGGAGAAGGGTGGGGGAGGAGCAATGGTGCAGAAGGGCAGAGAGAGAGAAGGGATCAGGGAAGATGGGGCGAAGTGAGAGAGCGGAGCCGGGCAGGAGGAAGGGGGAATGGAGTTGGCTGTCCATCTGGTCCGGCCCGGGTTTCGGATTTATTGAATAACAGAGAATAATTTGGTTACCGGACATGAGTAGAAATTACGTGGGCTCTGCCCGCGCAGATCCAAATACTGCCGTCCAACATTTTATGCTAATTCACAGTCACCAGGGGGCAAATTACCTATAAAGATTCTTAATTTCTATTAATATCTTTTAAAATTTCCGTGTTAGTAGAAAAAAAAAAGACTAAACACATTTAGTTTGAGAAAAATATTTTTAATTTCTTTCAGATTTTTTTATGTTATGTGTAATAAAAAGCAGTCAATTAAAAATTTTATTTGGTCAAAACAACCATTATTTTGATTATATGTTTTTTTAGAAAAATCACTCATCTACCCGTGCTAATTAATTTATGAATAAAATATTTTTATTCATAATTGAAATGACTGAGTAGTTAACTGATATAAAATTATTCGTGGTATAGGGGAAAAATCTTTCGATGTGATATTTGAATAAAGATTATAAAAAAAATATAGAAAGAAAAAAAATCATCAACGAAAGAAAAATCATCTTTAGATTGAAATAAAAATAAATTTTATTTAAATCAAAATCAAACTTAACATATTTTTACAAGAACATTAATCCTTATTTAAATAGCCTAAGAAATAAAAAAATCACAATAAAAAAAATAAAAGAAAATTAATCTTAAAAATCTAAACTAAACTTTAGAAAAAAAAACTAATTCTAAAAAAAAAAAGATAGAATCTAAATTAACTTTTAGAAAAAAAAATTAATTCTAAAAATTTAAAATAAATAAAATAAAAGGTTAAAAGACCAATTCTAAAATTTTGGCGACTATTAGAAAATCGATTTCACCTCATCCATACTCCGAATATAGCTCAACCTCGTCAGGAGGCCACGGATTGATTATCTTTCTTGTCGATAGTCTCGATTGATCCCAAAGGGAGGTTGATAGTCTCATTTTCTTCTCGTCACAGCTCAAAGAAAAACATAATCGTATCGAAGGACATAAATTAATTGTACTACTGGAGACTCCTACATTAATTTGACTAATAACAAGATCTAATATATTCATATTTGATATTTGATGATATCCCCTTTTTTTATTCACTAGGGCTCCTCCTCTCTGGATGCCCTCGGAGTCAAAGCTGCAATAATTTCATAGTTGGTTAAAATCTAATGCCCTATGAAGCAAAGCACGTCGATAAGTCTGGCATGACCCTTCGATGATCAAGTTAGTATTGGGCTAAGAAAGGGAGCTCGTAGGGATACAAGAGAAAGAATAGTGAATAGTGGGGAAGAGTTACTTCCGTGTGCAAGAAGAAAAGTATCATACCTTTCACTTACCTTCGTTGATTCTTATATAGTCGATAGAAGGGAATCTCCACATGGTTCACCATCCAGTCACACGAAGGGCGGTTAGGGCACTAAGGGCGACAGTTGATAGATCGTTTACCTGACATTGTCGAGCGGTTGACTAGGTATAGCCTTGTGCTAGGTTGTCGAAGGTTGAAGTCGAGTGTCGGATTGATTGAGTATCCTATTATTGGGTTTCTAGGTCTCCGAGTTCGAATGAGATGTCGTTGGATGAAGGCTGAGTGCTCAGGAACACAGATGGACTGGTCTGGGATGAAAGCCAAGTGCTTGGGAAGTGACTCGAGTCAGAGTGGGATGTCGTGGGATGAAGGTTATGCTCGGGAAAGGAGAATGTGGAGTCGGGAATGGGGCAAGGCGCTCGGGAGTAACTTCGGATACCATTACATGTCCCTCCTCCAAATCAGATTGAGGAGGAGAATCGAATGAAATCCGATAGAAATACTGAGTCGAAGAGGATCATCTCGATAAGGTCCTCTAAACCGGAAGCCCGTGATGTCATCAATATTTATTAATCAAAAATGGTTGTGTAAAAATGATCAGATAACCTAATAGCTATAATATTTCAATCAATTAATATATGTCAACATAATAGAAAACCTAGGTATTTAGATATTTCTACCTTACATTCACTTGAAGGTGGTCGGTCTGGTCTCATGAAAATTTTCCATTGGTTATTGAGTAAATCCTAGAAGTACTGATGGTCATAGGGGACAGTCTGATACCATAAGTGATTCGAGCATCATAGACTTTTATTTACGCTATGTGAGAATAAATTCTCATTGTTTGAGAGATTTATCCATCCATTTACTTTCACACTAGGTCCCGAGGGCAATATACGGCAAGAATGAAATGAAGTTAGTTGAAGGCTATAAAAGGGATAAAGTAAAAAATTCAAAGGTCAACATTCCATTTCATATTTATTGATATTATGAGCCTTAATTGTTCACTCCCTTTATTCCTTCTTGTATTTCAATTATAATTATCCAAAGGTTTATAAGAAGTTTTTTCACCTTTAAAAGTTTTATAAGAAGGAGAAAACATAATAATGTATTCTAGAGTGATCTATCAAAAAAATTTATATATCATGGAGTAAGAATAATTTTTTTGAATTATATTAATTTGTTTTTATAATCCAAATATTTAATTTTTTGAACCAACTAATTTTAGAAGTGATCAATTTGACCTCATGGAAGTTAAATTGGCAAACACTTGTGGAGGATCGTCCAAGCGACCAGCATTCTTAGGGTTGTCATTCTACTGGAAAAAAATTCTTGTAGTGCATCGCAGCTGGGATTCGACCCTTAAATACATGATTAATCACTTAAAAGATCTAACTGATGTGTTATTACCCGAGACTTGAACTATGTTAAATTATAGCAAAAAGTGATTACGCTGACCCCAGGTGCCTTTCACAGTCCGTCCCCGGGTTATGTGAAGGGAGGTAATTGTAGGATCGGAGTAAGCACTAGAGGAGGGGTGAATAGTACTCATGGTTTTTTCATGTTTTTGTAAAACTCGAGTATACGCAGTGGAATAAGAGAAACAGAACAAGAAAAAACAAATATGACACGTTTGTTTTTACTTGGTTCACCGCCAGGCGACGGCTAGTCCAAGGTCTGCACCCATATGAGTGCTTTCGTTGATCAATTTACTATCAGTACGATAATTACAAAAGACGTAGAACTTCAAATGCAATAAGTAATAACAAAGACAATACCGACAACTAAGAGTAGTAGCTTGAGTTTTGGTTGTCGGGGCAGCGTTACGACATCGTTGAATAGTTTTTAGAGCAACGCTTGAATACGGAAGTCGTAGAGAATTGGTGTCTTGAGTTGCTGGTCGAAATCTCTTTTATTGACTGATCCAGGCGCCTCTATCCGGAGTTGATCTGATTGGATCCAAGTTACCCACATTTTATCCTCTTTCATGTGCCTCAATCCCTTTGAGACGCATCAGTTGCTGACATGGCTGAATCTGGTCGCAGCGTGACTCAGCCTGAGTCTATCCCAACCCAAGTGTCTCAATCTCTTTGAGGCGTCTGGTTGCTGAGATGTGCCGAAAAACTAGAGGCTGCAACCTCATCTTACCTCGCGCTGAGGTGATTAAGGCGCCTCAATTCCTTTGAGGCACCTGAATTGACTTAGGGCACCTGGATCCCTTCTAGGCGCATGTTTCAGCTTTTTCAGGCTTATCTTTCCTGCATCACAGTATTAGCATAGAAAACATAGTATGAATAAATTAACTTTAACAGTCTCGGGACTATTCGATCTTGACTTTTGGGTTTTCAGTGAAACCCTAGATCGAGCTGACGTCTACTGTTCCTTCAACGAGAAACGCGTCCTCACCTACTCCTCTCAGGAGAATGTACCTGTTGCCAAATATCTAGACCTCCAGATATGTTTGGACTTTTGTTCATCATTCAATCTTGACCTCCATAACTTTCTGCTAAATATCTGATCGTTGACCCATCTAGATTCCTACCTGGTGTCCTTGATCCCAGGGTTTTTCGCCTAGTGTCCTCGATGTCCTCGACCCCTAGAACTTCTGTCCGATGTCCTTGATCTGCCAAGTTTTCTGTCCAGTCATTTTAACTAGGACTTTGTTGCTCAGTTCACACGACCAAGTTTTCTTTGCCCAATCAACTCGATCAAGACTTCTGTCCAGTCTAACAAATCAAGACTTCTTTGCTTAGCCTTAACTAGGACTTTCCTGCATATTCAGTCAAGACTATCAGAATAATAATAATCTTTAACTTTGAATCTTTGACAATATCAAGATTCAAATTTGATTAGCTAGTATTTTCAACATTAATAATAAATTACGAGGTTAATTTATAATCGATCGTCAAATAATTTAGGATTGAATTATGTTAAATTAATAGTAAATTATAAGATTAACTTATAATCCATCGTCAAATAATTAAGGATTGAATTATGTTAAATTAATTATTAGTGTGGTTATCTTTTGATTATTCATTTTCTCTAGTTTCTCCCCCATCACAACACCAATGCCAACGCTAAGAAGCCAAATGATACCCTTGAACATGGACTAGTATAGACTCATATAGTAGCTGAATAAAAAATGCCACATAATCTTAGGACAAACCAGGCAAGTGTAGTAATTTTGGACCAAAATTGTTGTAGGTGCCTCGGCTTCAAAAATTTGTACGTTAAAGCATGGGGGACATAGTGGTTTGTAAGAGGCTCAATGGTATGCTTAATTGTTAAGTTTGGTCACTTTTGCCCATGTGACAATATGTCCAAAATTGTTATATGGGCTCAAGATCATCAAAATGGATAGGAGATAGTGCACATAGACAAAACTGATCTCACGGAGACAAATGACGTGCTTTCTTATAAAAATCTTATATGTTTCCGTAACTCAACAAAGGACGTCCTTTGATGATGTATCACTATTAAATTCTTGAATGATAAATCAAATATTTAAAATTTAATTATAATATATTATGAGAGATTTTTTTTTTAATGGATAGTGAATTCGAAAATATTATATTTTTATGTATATTTTCTTAATTTATTCTAGTAATTGATGAAAAAAATTTATGAGATTAAATTGATCATTCTAATATTAATTGAATCGAAGATTTAAATATTTAATATCAACTAAAAAACATAAAAGACGATCGCACAATAATGTGAGTAAAAGGTGGATACTCATAATAGACACACCTCACAACCGACAAAAAAAAAAGAAAAAAGAATAACACACATAAATAGAAAATAAAGGGAGATGATCAAAGAAGCAAGGGAAGAGGTTCACCGATAGTTTAGGGAGAAGATAAGCTCGTTGTAAAGACGGAGATAAAACAGTACTATATTTAATATTATTTGGGCATGTAAACAGTGTTTTTGAGCAAGAGTTATATGACTTTCATTGTAAACAATGGTTAGTCAATTCAACTTTCAATCGATTTATCTAGATGTTCATCTTGGATTACAGGTGTTGGACGGGACAAGTAAAGAAGGATCATTAGGGAAGAAATTTAGAATTGGAACGTCCCTTATATAAGCACTCCGATCTGTTATCAGTCTATAGATGATAATAGATCAGACTAAAGGATTTTACACATCAAACTCGCATCCAATAATCTAAAACTCAATAAACATAAGTTAGATCACTTTAAAGTGTTCGATCGTATTCACATGTGCAACTTACAAATAAGCCCACCTAATAGGGATAATAATAATATCCAACAATCTCTCACTTGGGCTACATGTGAATTGTATATGAAATACAAATAAAACTTTAGTTGATATCAAACTTTATGGGTATAGAATACTCCCGTAAATAATCTGATCCATTAACTTCATTAGTATAGGACTAAAGAGGTCATAGCTATTATATATGCTTATAACAAGCTCCAACAGTAATCACAATACCAATGTCATCAACGACATAAATCAAGATATAGATGTGTAGATAGAAATTATATGAAATATGATCAATACATGTCAATTTTCAACTGGTCCTAAAGTGACCCAAAAGAGTCTGATCATATTTGCTAAAACTTTATACTAAACTACACTAGCAAATCATGATCTAAACTTTATGATTTCAAAGAAAATCTATATCATATTTACAAACACTAAATGTGAAACTATAGTAGTAAATTATGATACTTTATTTCAGAGAGTCAAATAAACAAAATGAATTCTCATTAATGTTTTAAGCTTTAAGTACATACTATAATCAAAATAAAATATTTATTTTTATTAACATAGAGTAATAAAATAAATACAAACTCTTACTAGATGAATTCTTCATTCATAAGAAGGATTCTCATATCCACAACATGCGCATGAAACACCTTAAGCACCAAGCCCTTATGAGTGGATCGACCAACATAGAATCTATGCTGATGTGTTCTATCATGACCTGACAACTCTGAACTCTTTTATTAACCTCTAGAAACTTGATGTCGATGTGTTTAGACTTCAACGAACTGCGATTGTTCTTGGCGTATAATTATACTGCTTTATAATCACAGCTGATCCTTACCTGTCAATGTCATCAATGATCTACAGTGCTGTGATGAAGTTCCACAGCCAAATTCTGTGATTGGATGCTTAATAGCATGCTACCAACTCTGCCTTCATAGTAGAAGTGACTATTAGCATCTGCTTGATGCTCTTTCAAGATATAGCCCCTCCAGTAAACATAAAAATATAGCTCGAAGTATACCTCCTACTATCTAAGCATCTAGTAAAATCGGAGTCTAAATTTCCAATCACTTCCAGGTGATCTGACCTCCGATACATGAACATGTGTCCTTTAGTTCTTTGCAAATACCGCATCACTTTCTTTACTACTTTCCAGTGCGACGGTCCTAAGTTACTAACATATCTGCCTAACATCTCCACTATCAACGCTATATTTGATCGTGTACAAATCTGTGCATACATGAAACTTCCCACAACTTATGCATAAGAGAATTGTTCCATCTCCTTTATTTCAAGCTCAGGCCGTGGACATTGTTGCAAGATGAACTTGTCACCTCTTGACATCTCCACTATCAACGCTATATTGGATCGTGTACAAATTTGTGCATACATGAGACTTCCCACAACTTATGCATAAGGGAATTGTTCCATCTCCTGTATTTCAAGCTCAAGCCATGGAAATTACTACAAGTTGAACTTGTCACCTCTTGACACAGGTGTATTACTAGGTGCACAGTTCTACATGTCATACCTTATAAACATCTTTTCAATATAGACATATTGTGAAAGTCCAATAATGTCTCTTGAACGATCACGACAGATTTGTATGCATAAAACAAAAGATGTTTCATGAAGATCTTTCAGTTCAAGAATATCATATAGAAATGACTTATTTTCATACAGCAGACTCTTATTATTGCTCACAAGTAATATATCATCTACGTACAAAATAAATATAACAAACTTGCTCCCACTGAACTTGACATATATGCATCGATCAACAGAGTTTTCTCTAAATCTAAATGAGTTGACCACTTAGTCAAATTTTTGGTACCACTGACAGGACATCTGTTTTAAATCATAAATAGACTTATTTAATCTACATACTAGGTGCTTTGAGTCCTCAGACTCAACGTTCTCTAGTTGCACTATATATATAGACTCCTCAATATCTCCATTGAGAAATACAGTCTTTATGTCCATTTGATGTAGCTCCAAATCATAATGAGCTATAAGTATCATGATTGCCCTAAGGAGTCTTTCATCGACATAAGTGAGAAAGTCTCCTTGTAATCAATGTCTTCTTTCTGAGTGAATCCCTTGGTAACAAGATGAGTCTTATACTTTTCGATATTATCCCTTGAATCACGCTTGATTTTAAATATCCATTTACAATCAACAGGTTACAAACCTTTAGGCAATTCAACAAGTTCTCAAACGTCATTGTCTACTATAGACTTCAACTCTTTTTGCATGACATTAATCCACCTGGGTTAGAGCATTGTTTGACTTTTGGAAAAATGTAGGATCACTTTCCAACATTATGTCAAAATCATACTCTTGGAGATAAACATAATCACGGGTAATTGTGGATCTCCGTTCCCTAGTGGATCGCCTTAATGACACTTCTGGTTGAGGAGGTTGAGGTATCTACTCAGTAATTTGAGACAATATCTCAATCTCAGTGGAAGATTCCTTCAATTGCATTGGAGATGGTGCGAGAATATCTTGACTCACTACTTCTACTGGATATGCAATATCCGTAATATAAGGTAAAAAAAATCATACTGCCACTTATTGCACTAGTAGTGACCACAGGAGAATCGCTAACACTTTCCTCAAAAGATATTTTCCTCACCTTATCACTCCCATTATCCTCAATAAATTTGACGTTTTTCATTTCAAACAAGGATCTATTTAAGGGATCATACAATTTATACCCCCTTGACTTCTCAGAGTATCCCACAAAATTGCAGCTAACTGTTCTTGAATCCAATTTTTTTTTATTAGGCCGGTAAGACCTAGCCTCAGCTGGACAGTCTCATACGTGTAAATGCCTAATGCTAGGCCTCCTGCTCATCCATATCTCGAATGAGATTTTAGTTACTGTCTAACTAGATACTCTGTTAAGTAAGTAAACTGCAGTCTTAAGTGTCTCACCTTAAAAGGACTCTGGTAAAGAAGTAAAAGTCATCATATTTTTTACCATGTCTTTTAGGGTATAATTGCGTCACTCAACGATACTATTCTGATTGAGAGTATCAGGCATAGTATACTAAGGCACAATCCAACACTCAGCGAGATATTTCACAAAAGGTCCTGGATATTGTTCACCTGATCCATCATATTAACCATAATATTCACCTCCACGATCGAATCTGACGGCTTTAATTTTTTTACCCAATTAAAGTTCAACTTTAGTTTTGAAAATCTTGAACATGTCCAATGATTGCAACTTCTTATGAATAAGGTACAAATAACCAAATCGAGACTAATCGTCTATGAAGCTAATGAAATATGTGTATACATTCTAAGATGTCTTAGGGAATGGTCCACAAATGTCTGTATGTATTAGCTTCAAAATTTCACTACATCGACTTACACTCTTATTTCTTTTATCAGTTATTTTCCCCTTAACACACTCTATGCAGACATCAAAGTATGACATGTCAAGGGAATCGAGACTTTCATGTGACAATAACCTTTCTAGGCGTTGTTTAGATATATGTCCTAAATGCCTATACCACAACATTGAAGAATTCTCGTCAATCAATTTATGTTTCGTATGTATATTATGCATAATAACGATGTCAACCGTAGGAATTAAGGTGTTTAATTTATAAAGTTTATTAACCAAGGAACCATTATCAGTCAACACTGAATTAAAGAAAATACTAAAAAAATATTTTTAAATAAACAAGAATAACCTGATTTGTTCAAACAAGAAATAAAAATTAAATTTCATCTAAAAGACGGTATAGTAAATGTATTTTCTAAATTTAGATTGACATCAGTTCCTAAACAAAGTCTAAAAACACCTATGTACTTGACTTTTGCCTTCTTTCCATTCCTCATATAGATGTATCTTTCACCATCAAACGAAAGACAACTCCTAAGACTGTTGGATCGTTAGAGACGAGAGAGGGGGGGAGTGAATCTCGTTCGAAAATCTTTTCTTTTTCGTTCGGAAATCAAAGTAGCAGCGGAAATTAAA
>JBBUKS010000002.1:8197656-8223359 GCA_038050645.1 Hedychium gardnerianum | reverse complement strand
ATGTCACCGGATTTGAGTCCAGACTTGAACCCGATCAACCGAACATCTTGCAAGTCGATGGGTCAACGAGGACCGGATATCTAAGGAAGCCCTGGGGGTTAGAGGATTGGATGCTGAGCAAAAGTCCAAATAGGTCTGGAGGATCGGATGTTTGGCAATCAGGTAAACTCTCCTGAGTGGAGTAGGTGAGGATGCGTTTCCTTTAAGGGAACAGTAGACGTCGATCTGACCTAGGGTTTCACAGGAAATCCAAAGTCAAGATCGGACAGTGAAAGACTCTCACTATTTTATTATTGTTGTACTAATACTATGGTGCAGGATTTATTCGGAAGGTGGTCGGAATCAGTGAACTTCGAGCGATTAGACCTGATCCAGGCGACCGAAGATCAAGGCGATCAGAGATCAAGGTGATCGGACAGCGTCCAGGCGCCCTGATGGCCCAAACTCAACCCCATCGTGCATATGAGGTGGCAGGTCTGATTGGTCAGCTCACATTAGCATTTAGGCGCTTTGAAGGGATCCAAGTGCTCAGAGATGGATAAGCTACGATGGAAGGAGTCTGATAGAACTTCATCCAGAATGCGCCATGTTAGCAGTGCAGGCACTTGGAAGGGATCCAGGTGCCCAAAGATGGATAAAGCGCAATGGTGTCGGATCGGATCAAGTCGAGCCTAGGGTACTCGGGACTGATCCAGGCGCTCAAAATGGCCAATAAAAGGACCTGCTACAAGAAGCTTCAGACAATCACTCTAATCATCTTCTACTTTCATTGTTCTCCAAAATTTTGACGAAATGCCGACAGACTACTCCAACATTTGTGCTCAACTCCGAAGATTGGTTTTTGTCGGTATAAATTGTATTTCTTTCTTATTCGTCTTTTCGTGTGCTTTAATCCTTAACGAACGGTAAAATTGTTACCGTTCCTCATATTTGTAAAAAGATGAATCTCTGTCTCCGAGTTGTTATTCAGAGAAGGAGATCCTTTAAATGATTACCCATCAGAAGCAACCAAAGACTGCAAGCCTTGGACTAGCAACCACTGGGCTGTGAACCAAGTAAAAAAAATGTAACTTTTCTGTGGCCTATTTTATTCCTCTACCTATACTTTGAAAAGATCAAAAAGTGTTTTTGAAAAATGGGAGTTAGCGACACGCGCTATTCACCCCCCCCCTCCTCCCCCTCTAGCATTTTTCGATCCTACACATATTGTCATGTCAGCGCGCCAATCTCTATCCTTTTCCAGAACAACCAACCAATCTATATCCTTTGCTATGTCGCCCATCCAAGACTTATCCTAGTCCACCTCAGATGTCTTGTCAGCACATCGGAAGATTCAACTGCCAAGTCGTAGACCTATGCCACCTCAACGTTTGGTCGACTGAATCTTTCCATTCGGTCGCCTGAATGGTTCAGTAAATCGGTGACACTGATTCAGTCTTCTGAACTATACAACACCGAGTTAGCACAATAACAAGTATTATATGAAAAATAGATTAGGACAGTTAATAAATTGTTTGATCTCGACTTTGGAATCCGAGTAGGACCCTTAGTCGGATAGTCGCCTAGGTTTGTCCCCATAATGAGAATTCTTCCTTTCTTCCCTTCTTTTCAAAATGACGTCTCTACTCTAGGAGCTTATTTTAGCTTACATTGTGTCAAACATCAGGTCTTAGCTGACCTGTTTAGGTTTCCTCTACTTGACGTCAGATCCCTTGACCCACCAGGACTTTCTTTGACTCAATGTCTAGTTCTCGCTGACCCATCGAGTTAGTCCTACCAAATATTAGGTTCAGCTGACCCATTTAGACTTTTTGCTTGGTGTCTAGTCATCTTGATCCGTCAAATCTTCATTTCCTAGTATCTGGTTCTCATAACCTACTAGGGCTTTCCTGTTAAGTTCTACACACTTAACATAGCTTATTAGATCACAACACATTTTAACTTTACACTTTTGTCAACACCAAAGCCCAGGTTCGATTATATGGTGCTCCTTGCGTCAACATGATCCGATCATCCGGTCATCTGGTTGACTAATCCATAGTTTATCCACCTTAATAATCAGATCTAGTTAGATTTTTCGGTCGATCTAACCCTTGTTGACGTCAGCTTCCCATCCAGGTTCATGTGTTGACTGAGCCTTTCGGTCTCTCGATCACCATCCAGTCACCTTATCCAATGCCACATTAGCTTATCCAGGTTCTCGCCCTTATCACTTCACAACGCCAACTTTGCTGAAGTCTGTCTTTTGTCACATTAGCTTCCCGAGACTTATCCCTTGCCACATCAGTTGCTATGTCATCATAATAGTGCTATCTGACACATCTACTGCCTATATCACCTTTCTGAGCAAAGCTGCTACAAAATCAGCAAAGACTACAACTTCGGACTTTTCCAGTTGACTGAACTCTTTGTTTGGTTGTATGATTGGTTGATCAATCGAACTTACCTTTTTGTCTACTGAACCCTACAAAATAGAGTTAGCACAAAATAAAACAAATTATAACAATGCATGTTCTAATTATGACAGTTAAGCAACTATCTAATCTCGATTTCGAAATCCGGATTGATTACTTAGTTTGATCAATGCCTAACTTTATCCCAAGATTAGAACACGTCTCACAGTTCTAGAACTTACCTTAACTTACCTTTTTGCCAAACATCTGATCCGACCTGTTTGAACTATCTCTTAGAATTCGATCCTCTGATCCACTAGAACTTCCTTTCACCATCCTGCCAGACGTTCGATTCATCAATCCATCTGGACTTCGTCTTCCTAGTGTTCGGTTCATTTGATATGTTAAGACTTTTTTGTTGCCTAGTATTCGGTCCACCCGAACTACTAGGACTTTTCTATTAAGTAACTTGCACACTTAACCCATATATCAAATCATCTAGGCTTAACTTTAAACCTTTTATCAACATCAAAACATGAATTCAATTATCTAATACTATTGCACCAACAGAACGAATGATATTCACTCCCTTTAGCGCGTTTGATCCTAACACATTGTTCTTGTTTGATCCACCTAAAGGTTCGATAGGCTATGGACTAGAAGATTAGGGACATCTATAAACCACGTTACGTGTTCATGTATTCTTCTTTTCATTTATGCTATGTTTGTTTGTGCTAACCATGCAAAGCAATTAGCAAGATTCTTTGAAGTTTTAAATTAGGGACATTTGTTATTCACCCTCCCGTCTAACTCAACCTTAAAATCCTAACCTAAATGTACTTGGGTGAAGGTAACTTTTAATCTAGGTGGACTCATCCATTATACGAGTAGTACTTGACATACTAGTTAACTGAACTTTCAGTCAATTAATGTCTAAGTTGACTAGGCAGTTGACTCAGAATCTACTAGAATACTATTTTTGTTAATTGGAGACTAATTGTCTATGATCAATTGAGTGATGCAAGTTGTATGTAGTCAGGTTTCTGTCTTCTCTTATGTATTGATTATTATTCGGGCTAGCTAGATTAGCCCCCGTGATTTACCTCCTCCGTGTTGGTCCTGGAATGGGATGGCGGGGGCGCTGGGGGCGAGCATTTCGCCTTTTGCCACCATGAAGTGATGGAATCAAAGGAAATAAAAGAAACAATCATCATTAGAGTCGTCAATTTGGATTGAGCCCATCGGATTGACCCGCCCCGCCAAACAATTTAAGCAAGTTGAGTTGGAATTTTATCAACCCAAGCCCGTCGCGAGGGCCCTCCTAGGCCCGCGACCTACGGGGGTTGGCCCGCAATGGGCTTGGGTTGGCCCGCGGGTTGAGAAACACACGTAAATCAAATTTTATGTCAATTTATTATCTTTCTTTGTTATAATTTTGAAATAAAAACAATATTTTTCATACTTGTTTGTGTCCATTTATATTTAAAATACTTATTTTTAGATATATTTGATTGATGAAATCTTTCCGAAGTAAAACGTTGAAGATATGAAACTTTTTAATTTTTTTTTAAATTTTTGATGGGCTCGCAGGTTGAACCGCCTAATCCGCAACCTGTCTTGGATTGGATTGGGTTGAGGATTTCCCAACCCACCAAGATGATAGGTTGACCCACCCTGCTCTGCCAAATGACTAGCTCATCACGGGCCGACTCGCTCTGTCACGGATTGATCCGTTTGATAGCTCTAATCATCATCTACTAGATTTGGACAAGGTCAGTCAAGTGATGGATATTGTTAGTTGACTAGTGAACCTTGCATGAAGCAATAAATGCGGGAAATGGAGGAAACAATGACAAGATGCTAGAACTATTGGTGCAATCACACCCTTGGAGATTTATTACACTCAATGTGTAGGATCGTTGAGATGCATTAGAGTGGGGGATGAATAATCGTGTACTTTTATCATTATTTTTTTCTTTCTATCATAATGTTAGTAATAGCGGAATAATAAATACTTAAAATGAAGATCGAAGACAAATGATTTTCTACTTGGTTCATACCCCCAAGATGCTACGTTCAAGTTTTTTCTACGCACTCAGTGCAAGTTCACTATGCATATCTCTTTTTTGGAATATTTTCGGAGGCGGAGAAACCTCTTATATAATTATAAAAGTACAAGCATAAGTAATATAAAAATAAGCATGCTTAAAGTAAATACAAACAAGACTTTATCGATCGGTCCAGAAGGTCTAATTGCCACACACTCCTCCTGACGCTTCCCTAGTCGCAGAGCTTTGAAGTCCTTTTTGAGCACAGATCACAGGAGATTGAGAGTTGGATTTTTGACTTTGAATGTCGAGCTCAAGGTTCTTTTATAGGCTTTTTCAGTCAACTGATCTTGGTCAAACTTGATCACACGATCGAGCCCTTCGCGTTCTAGACCGAGCCCTGCGATCTCATCATTATCAAGGTTTCCAGTAGACTGAAACCTTTTTTTGTTGACTGAACCAACTAAGTCATCGAATCAAGTTCAGACTCAAACTCAGTCAACCAAAGCCAATCGGTCCAGGACCAATTTTTGCTCGACCGGACATGCCTTCCGGTTGACCAAACTAACCTTCTGAACGATCAGACCGACCTTCCAGTTGATCGGATCGGCCTTCCGATCGACCAAACCAGCTATCTGGTTGACCAAATCAGTTTGGATCAAATTCAACCCAGGTCAATTCTGGTTTACTCCGAAATTGGTCTGACTGCATTTGGTTGCCTTTGTATACTCTTCGTCTTACTTTCAGCTCCAGGTTCCTGCAAGACAAGCATATAAACATAAATAACAAAGCAAGCCCTAGTCTACCTAACCTACTAGCTTATCTCTTGCTTGGAGTTCACTCCTTCAAGATTTCTCACTACCTAGGGTTCACTCCCCTAGAGTTTTTCGTTTACCAATCATCCGGTCACTTTGACCTGCTTGGACTTGTTACTTACTAGACATCTGGTCATCTTTAACCTTCTTGGACTTTCATTTGCTAGACATTCAGTCAACCTTGACCTGTCTAGACTTTATCCTTACTAGTCATCCGGTCAACCTTAATCTGTCTGGACTTTTCCTTTGCTAGTCATCCAATTAACATTGACCTAACTAGACTTTTTCTTTACTAGTTATCCGATCAACTTTGACCTTACTAGATTTCTCACCAACCAGCCAAACATTCGATCAACCTTTACATGCTTGGACTTCTCACTTACTCACTTCCAAGCATCTGATCAACTTTGACTTGTTTAGATCAACCATTGGTCAATCTTGACTAGACATTGATATATTATTAAATATTAAAATCCTAAAGACTGATTGCACTAACAAGTGATGGATTGGGCAAATTATTTAAGTTAAGCCATTAGTCAATCTTGACTAGACATTGATATATTGTCAAACATCGAAATCCTGAAGACTGATTATACCAACAAGTGATGGATTGGCCAAATTATTTAAGTTAAGATCATTGTTATATTTTGTTGTGTATTTGAGTCATTGGATGATGACTCGATAGCTCAATATCTATGGAGATCAGAGAAGCATGTTGTGGCACATTCAAGGTGGCAAAAGGCGAAGCGCTCGCCCCCAGCATTCCCGTCAGTCCGTCCCAGGATTAACACGGAGGAGATAAATCACGGAGCCTAATTTAATATTATGGTACATTCAAGGACAGTAGGATGAGGAACATTAGAAAATGATTGTGCTAAGGAAGCAAAGATCATAGGTGAAGGCTTGAAGGTTGGCACGAGTAGAAGTCGCAGGCTTAGATGCATCTAAGAGTCTAGTAGACTAATGAGAAATGACTTTAAGGTGGAGACAAACTCTCGGGAGTTGTGTTAAGAGAATATGTATCTAAGAAAAGAGTAGAATTTCAACAAATGCGGACTCGGTCTCAAAAGTGGCTAGGGTCAAGGTATAAGTCAAGTGATGATTGAGTCAAGAACTCAATGTTTCGAGTAGAAGATTTTTTTATTTGTGGTTATCTAGTCCAATCGATTGATGGACTAAATCAATCAACTCATGAAACTCCAAACTCCAAATGAGGAGAGTTGGGGTTTTAGACCAGTTTATGGTAGTTGACTGTTATGGAAATATCAATCAACTGCTGACCCTTTGGCTAGTGAAGCCGATTGAGATTAGATGGCTAGCAAACGAGATGCTTTTGTTACAGCTAAGTTGACTATTGAGTCAACTGATCAAGGGCGGTTAATTGATGAAATTTTTTCAATCAACTACCACTACAAGATCCAAATTATCAGAACCCATTGATGGAGCAACAACCACCAGAGCTGTTGATGGCAATAGTGGACCAGTAGACTAATGAATAATTCATGTTGATTGTTGGCGTGAGGTAGCAATGGTAAACAAGCTAGATCAAGGCTATAAAAGGAGTTTGTTGTGAAGATTGAAGAAATAATGTTCCCAACAACACTTGAACACTTTCATGAGCGAATTTGAAAGCCTTCTTTGTGAGTCTTGTTGTAATCATTCTCAAGTGTGAGGTTTCTCTCTCTACCTCTGGATGTTATTAAGAAGAAGAACGATTAGTGGTTGTTCAAAGTCTTAGCCTATAGACGTAACAGTTCATGGGGAGGCATAAACCACATTAAAAATGTGTGTCATGTGGTTTGTGGGTTTGTATTATTTTTCTTATTTTCGTTGTGAATTTATATGCTCTTACCTTGCTAAGAAATTGTAAGAATCATTTAAGCCTTGATTTTGGAATGTTCTCTATTCACCCCTCTAACCTGGTATCTTGATCCTCCAGTAATTGAACGAAATAGTCAATTGATGGTGAAGAACTAAACAATATATATTGGTGCTAAATTTGTAAGGCCATGTCAATATTTGGTTGCGGGAAGGAAGCTTTAAAAGGATTTGAATGTCTATGAAAAAGAGAACAATAAATTATTTAAAGCATTGTTTTATTATTGCTTTAGTTGTGCCTCATTGTCAAAAATTTTAATCTCTGTTATAAGCCTATTGTAACTATCATCTTGTAAGAGATTTTTTCCACTTTCGACACTTTACTAAAGAAAAGAAAGCATAAAAGATTCTGAGGGTCATCACCAAACAAATCATAAGCTGTGTACTAAGAGTATAGAGTTATGAACCATGTTAAATAATTTTGTTAATAATTGTAATATTTTTGTTTATTTTTATTTTGTTGCTAATTTATGTTTGTGACGTTGCTAGGATTGCAACAAGATAATAGATATTTTATTTACAAAAATTCGATTGTTATTCATCCTCTCCCTTTTAGTGTTTATCTCATTATCTTCCACTAACTAAATACACAAAAGAAAAAGCAACTATCTATTCATCCTCTTCTCTTCCAACGCATCTCACAATCTAACATTATTGCATGCTTGGAACAACTTACCAACCTATCACATCATCAACCTAGCTAGTTGGTCATGGTCATGACAAACATCTTTGATATGATGTCATGACTTAGACATGTGACAATATTAGATATTATCAACAACACAAATATCAAAACCTATTAATACAACCGGTAATAGCAGTGAAGGTCCTATTTACCCTGGGGGCAATGGTTCAGAGCTTTGTTTTTTTTTTTGATTAAGTATATAAGGTTTGAGTTTTAATTTCGATGGATTAGTGGATAATTTTTTTTTAATAGATGATTAATTTAAGAATGTTGAGTTGATG
Source organism: Hedychium gardnerianum (assembly GCA_038050645.1). Classification (NCBI taxonomy): domain Eukaryota; kingdom Viridiplantae; phylum Streptophyta; class Magnoliopsida; order Zingiberales; family Zingiberaceae; genus Hedychium; species Hedychium gardnerianum. Next base: position 8,215,259 of record JBBUKS010000002.1, on the reverse strand, counting down.
AATCATTCGTTGTAAATGATTTTTGATTTATTATAGTGGCCGATAAGAAATTTTCATAGGACTAGATCGGTTATCCCAAAATTAGTCAGTATAAGTTAGATACTTGATAGAATTCGTGAACACTTTTTGATTTACCAAGCCTGTCATGTGCATGGTTCGTCGGAACGATCGCGGCAACTATCGCCGACTCTATCGTTCCAGTTCTAATATCATTTCAAGGAACGGTCACGGCGTAGATGTTTATATATATAGAGAAATTTATTAATATTTTTCCATTTAAAATTCTATTTAAATAAGTTTAATAATCAAATTATTATTATTAATAATATTATTAATTTGATTAATACTAATAAGTTAATTAAAATAAATAAATAAAATTTATTTAGGATTTTTTCAAAATTTAAATAAATTTTATATAATATTTTAGAGGATAATTTCATTAGGTTTTATTAAATTATAATTTAAATTGGGAGTTAATTTTAATTTATTAATATATAATTTTAATTAAAACTTAGGTTTCAATTAAATCCGTGTCTCTTCACCTTCATGCAGGCACAACACTTCCGAGTTCCGCCGCCATCTGAACCGGAGTAGCTGACAACAATCATCTCAGGCCATCACAAATAATTTCTCCTATGTTGTAGTTTGTTTTACTCCTTCCCGACTCACCATAGGCTTCATAGTCGGATTGCCATCGCGAGCAACTGGAGAATAATCTCCGCCGGCAGCCTACAGTCGTGAGCCGCTACCGGAGAAAAGGCCGCAAGTTGTTGTTGTTCTGTTTCGGTCGTTCCATTCCATTCTTTTGTTATTATAATATCGAAGAAAGGCATCCCAGAGCAAATCACGTTATATGCCGGAACTTTAGAATGACATGAGGTGTTCTCGTTCTGGAATGCCCGTTCTGACCGTTTCACGTCCGTTCCGACAAATCATGGTCCCGTGAGACCGGAGCATCCACTCAAGAATTAATCAGTACAAATTGAATACCTTGTGGGAAAAAAGGTAATCCTATCTTGCCCTTCCCTAATACAATTCAGGCTCTGAACTACTCCAGTAGTTACCGGCCTTGGACTGCAACCTCCCTTGATATATTCCAATTCAGGCTCTAAACTACTCCAGTAGTTACCGGCCTTGGACTGCAACCTCCATATATTCAATATGTTACACCCTCTCATTTACCTATAAAAAAAAATGTTCCACCATACATACGACTTGATCTAGCTGTTCGACTAGAAGATCCAACTCATCTATTCATCTGACCTGAACCGTCGTATAATTTGACAGTCAGGTATTCTCGACCATGTGAAGGGAGAAGAAGGTGCACTAGCAGGCTGGCTCTGACATGATCACTTTCAAAAGTCTCAAAAACAATGATCGTCAGCCTCAGGCACAGGACAGCCTTGCACATGACATATAGTTGCAAGCGGCCCAACCTACTAAAAGGAGGGAGAGAAAATGCCTCCCTGCTCGACCTTGCTTGCTCAGTTCCAGACTTGCAGTTCCACTCACTTCCTCCATTATCCACATCATCAACTCTTCTATCTGCCAATCCCAATTCTTCTTCAGTACTCGAAAGTGAAAAGGTCAATCACCCGAGTCTAGTGACGGGGCCAACTCTACGGCCAGGTTCCAATACTGAATTCACTAGCACACACACACTACCACACAAAAACTAATACTTTCAGTAGTTTCTGACACAAGCTAGCGTTCCCCGGTCCCACCAAGTTTTGAACTTCAAGGTTCCTTTGTTATAATGCCCCTGGATCATTAATAACCCCCATCGGCTCTCCCTCCCGCATGCATCTAAACTAGCCTCCCATTTCATATTTTCATCACCAGAGGCATGCAGAGGCCATTTGGATACATTATTAGTCTTCTGACTATCTCACTATCTTCTCCTCCCCTGTTTCTGTAGTCCAAATTGTTAAACAATCTTTTGACTAGTGCACGAATGGCCGGCGGCGGATCACCAAACTCCGGCGTGTCGAAATTGTACCAACCGTACTGCAAGCGAGTTAACATCATTCCCTTCGCTTTAGTCATTCTCCTCTGCTCCGTTTCCTACTCGTTCGGCGTGTGGCAGCACAGCGGCGGCGTTTCTACCTCCTTCCAATCCACCGTGCTCAACGCTGTCTCATGCGATGATGAGAAGGTGTTGGCCCGCGCCTCGATGCTCGACTTCGCTGCCCACCACACGGTCGACGAGTCCAAGGCGGCTGCCCCTTCGGTGCGCGAGTTCCCGGCCTGCGACGTCAAGTACTCTGAGTACACGCCCTGCGAGGACCGAGATCGGTCGCTGCGGTTCGACCGCGATCGGCTCATCTACCGGGAGCGGCACTGCCCGGCGAAGGAGGAGCTACTCAAGTGCCTGATCCCGGCACCGGTGGGGTACAAGACGCCGTTCCCCTGGCCTATCAGCCGGGATACCGCCTGGTTTTCTAACGTGCCGCACAAGGAGCTGACGGTCGAGAAAGCGGTCCAGAATTGGATCCGGGTCGAGGGGAACAAGTTCCGGTTCCCCGGCGGCGGCACCATGTTTTCCAACGGCGCTGATGCCTATATCGACGAAATAGAGCGGCTTATTCCACTGCGAAACGGATCTATTCGGACAGCCGTCGACACCGGCTGCGGGGTGAGTGTTTGACTACTTTTGCCCACTAGGGCCGGCGGCAGTTGGATCGTCCTGTCGCTTGCATGCAACGCGATTCCCGGATAATGCTCGGATTTTGGGTTAAAATATCTTTGAACGATCTCGATTTCCGTGCAACGAGCATCGATTCGGTCACCATTTGTACATCAATTTTTTTAAAAAAATTTTTGTTCGTCGAATATCATCAGTTACCGAAGTCAACTTGGTCGAGATGACTAACTTGGATTGTGATTTGGCCATGGAGGATGCAGGTAGCAAGCTGGGGTGCGTACCTCCTCTCACGAAACATCCTAACCATGTCTTTCGCGCCGAGGGACTCCCACGAGGCGCAAGTCCAATTCGCTCTGGAACGCGGCGTCCCCGCCATGATCGGCGTGCTCGCCACAGATCGCCTCCCTTACCCTGCCCGGGCGTTCGACATGGCCCATTGCTCTCGCTGCCTCATCCCATGGCATCTCTACGGTAACAATATAATAATAATCGCTCTGTCTGTTCCGTTTTCCTGTCTCATTCAATGCTTGCATATTGACACAGGAGGACAGAACTTGATCGAAGTTGACCGAATCTTGAGACCCGGCGGCTACTGGATCCTCTCAGGGCCTCCGATCAACTGGAGGCGGCATTGGAAGGGCTGGCAGAGAACAGAGGCAGACTTGAAAGCCGAGCAGGACGACATTGAAACATTGGCTACGAGCCTCTGCTGGAAGAAGATCAAGGAGAAGGGTGACATTGCCATATGGCAGAAGCCAACCAATCACATACACTGCAAAATACGTAAGAGGGTCATCAAATCAACAAACTTCTGCAATGTTTCCCATCCTGATTCTGCATGGTATTAATTAGTCCTCATCCTCACTTGTTACACAACAACATAGAATTGAATATTTGAACTTAATTTTTATCTTCTTCATTAATAATTACAGGTACACCAAGATGGAAACTTGCATCACACCCCTGCCTGAAGTTTCCAATATTAGAGAAATCGCCGGTGGCGCACTACAAAACTGGCCCCTGAGACTAATGGCGGTGCCCCCAAGGATTGCCAGTGGAAGCCTAGATGGTGTGACGACTGAGATGTTTTTGCAAGACACCGAGCTATGGAAGAAGAGACTTGGCTACTATAAGACTGTGATCAACCAACTAGGACAGAAGGGCCGTTATCGGAACTTGCTCGACATGAATGCCAAGTTTGGCAGCTTTGCTGCAGCTCTTATCGATGACCCAGTTTGGGTCATGAACGTCGTCCCTACTGAGGCTAAAATTAACACGCTTGGAGTAATCTACGAGCGCGGACTTATCGGAATATATCAGGACTGGTGAGTTCCCAATTTAGTTGTCCATTGCTAGTTCTATGCCACTTAATTATCTTCTCCTGTATGCAAATTCACAACGCAGGTGTGAGGCAATGTCTACCTATCCAAGAACGTATGATCTTCTACATGCCGATACCTTGTTTAGTCTTTACAACGGAAGGTACTAACGGTTTCGTTCTTGATGAACTATATGAAATAGGCTGTTATAGCTGCCTAAAAGTTTGCATTGCTGTTCTTTAATCCAGATGTGAAATGGAGGACATTCTTTTGGAAATGGACCGGATTCTTAGGCCGGAGGGAACAGTGATCTTTAGAGATGATGTAGATGTGTTAGTGAAAATCAAGAGCATCACTGATGGAATGAGATGGGACAGCCAAATTGTGGATCATGAAGATGGTCCTCTTCAAAGAGAGAAGCTTCTTTTGGTAGTGAAGACATATTGGACAGCTTCAAATCAAGGCCAAGATCAGCCAGATTTGTCTGCCCATAGCAACCCTATGCTATGAAACATATTAATGCTCTATAATATTTTTGTCATTTTTTCACTTGTAATCGGTTGAACTTTAGGATCTCTTTTTAAGATATTTTAATCAACAATGTTCTGTGATTCTTAATTTGCCATTATTGTGCCCCGGGCTATGGTAGAGTAGAAAGATATTAAGTTATCATTTAGATATTCAAAATTTAATTTTTAATTATGATATATTTGTAAGATTTTTTCTTTCAAATGATATGTGTAATCATAGGATGTTGGGTTTTGAATTGTTCGTCATAAACATTTTTCGATTTATTCTGATAGTCAGTAATTATTTTTTTATAAAATCGAATCAATCACCTTATATTTAATGTTACAATTCATCATTTTTTAATTGGCCATTATTGCGAATCACAAATGCTATTGAAATTAAGCCTACCAGTAACTACGAGAACCTGATTTATCATGCCTTATGGATCCGTATTAAGAAGCACATGGTTTATTGTGTCCATGCAGCGAGTTCTTCTTGACTTGTCTTTATCAAAACATGCAAGAAAAACGACTTGACTAACTGGCGGCTTCATAGGTCAGATTTGATAACACCAACACAAAGAAAAATACAGAAGGGCGCCTAGGGATACAACTATTATTATGTCTTATTAAGATCTCAACATATTTAAATAGAATTGATGATGTAATGTAAACTATTGGATCTCAACTGATTTTATATTAATTAGGACCGTATCTTAATTAGCCTTAACTAAATATTTAATTAATTTTAGAATTTTATAAAAGATTCTAATCTTTTAAAAATTCTACCACACATACAAAAAAATTTAAATTATTTTCTACTCCAAATTAATTTTTACAATTATTATATATTTAAGTGGTGGTTTACACAAAGTCTTTTCATAATATAGTTATGTTCATGTAATCAACTCGTAATCAAATTAACCAAAATTTATCTTTGATGTTTGAGCAATATGGTTAAGGATGATAATATACATACTCAATAGTAGAAAAGTCTAAGCGGTCAAGATTGACTAAATACTTGATATTTAAAAGTCCAACAAGAGGATTTTTAGATGAATAAGTTCAACAAATGTTGGTGTAGGGACCAATGTGAGCTAGAGGAGAGGAGAGGGGGGTGGGGTGAATAACTCTTCTCACATCAATGGATTGCACAATGGAAAGTTGAAGTAAATCGATGCACCATAGAACGAACACGATTGATTTACTTGGTTCACAATCTCTCAAGATTATTACATTCAAACTCTAGTCCTAGCGAACTATCGCTACTAAATTTTCTCTTTCTTGGATACCTTCTAGAGGCGGAGAAGTCTCTTACAATCCTATTTTTACACAGAAAATACACAATGAAATAAAAATAAAAATACAGATGAAAGTAAAAACAACTTTACAAATGAAAATTTTGCTTTGGATATTTTTTTGTTGCTTTGGATTACCTCTTGATGGTAGAAAATATAGTAACACTTTATCTCCAAACCCTTAAGAACCGATGCCTTCAATATTCCTCAAAACACACTTTTATAGGGTTGTTGTTAGGTTGATTTTCACATATTAGTCGATTGATCAACATCATCAATTAACTGCTCTATCAAGTCTGACTGTTGCATATGTAGAATGACTCTTACCAACTTAGTTTGACCATGATAAATTGATTGCTAAACCTCATCAATCAACGGAGTTGAGTTTTCAGTCGAGTTCAGAACATTCTATTTGCTACTATAGTTCCATCATTCGAATGCTCAAACTCAATCATCGACTGATTGACAATTAGTAAAGGCAATCAATCAATTTTCAAACTTTCTATTCACTACTACAATGTCATCAGTCGATTTATCAAACTCATCAATCTACTGCACTGTAGCAAAAACACTATGGCAGAAATCCTAAATCTTAAAACATTGTAACAAACCCTGAAAAACACTATAGCAAACTTCGAAAATACTATAGCAACCCTCATTACTATAGCAAACTCTAAATTACTGTAGCAAACTCTAAAACACCCCTTAAATCTCAACTTCAAGATTTAGAGTCTATTAATCGATTGATACATCCTACCAATTAGTTGATACTCCTATTTCAGTCTTACCAAATTTGAATTCTCATCTTACTTGGTATCTGATTATCTTCAACCTATCAGGACTTCATTTTCTCAGCATCCAACCAACCATAACCTACCGAGAATTTATGCTGAACAACATTCGGTCATCCTTGATCTATCGGGATTTCGCCATCACCTAGAATTTGGTTAACCTTAACCTGTCGGAACTTCATCACCCATTTCAACTCCTTGTTAGATTTCCGATCGCCAAGTGTCTGATCAACTATGACCGACTTGGACTTTCCTCTTGTCAACTCCCTATTAGACTTTTGACCGCCTATTGTTCAGTTAACCTTTACCTACTTGACTCTTCTCTCTAGTTAACAAACATATTTATCGATTGTCAAGTATCTAGTCAACCTTGATCTATTTGACATCTTACTCAACTAACTAACATATTGATCAAATATCAAAACTCAATTGGAATCAATTTGAGCTTGGTCAACTTGGTCAATCTTGATTATAGGTCGATTGTACCAAAATTTGACAGTAAAAATCAAATCAAGGTAGATTGGATGTAGGGCAGATGAAAGAAGTCAAAGTAGGTCATAGAGGACCAAAAACCTAGCATGTGGAGAAAGTTTAATAGGTCATGGAGGACTGGATATTTAGCAATGAAAGCTCAGGTAGGTTAATGAGAATTGGATACTTAGTAGTTGAAGTCTTAGATAGTTAATGGTGACTGGATGGTAAGAAGTGAAATCTCGGAGATGCTAGGAGTCTCTTAGCACAAGAAGCCCTTGTAGGTTGTGATTGATTTAATACTAATCAAGGATGAAGTCCTCATAAGTCGAGGTTAACTTGTACTAGGCAGATAAAGACATCTCAAAGACGTGGAGTCTTGGCACAATACAAATTTAACTTTGGTGTGGTTGGAATAAGAGTATTAGTCGATTGATGAAGTTAAATAGTTGACCGATGAATAAAAAACCATGAAGTTATGGTTTGATCAAGTTGATTGATATCGATTGGTAGTCGAGTGGTGATTTAATCAATTGATGGAAGATTCTAGTCAACTAAGAATCTGAAACTACAAAGTTATGATTTGAATGAATTTAAGGTTTTGATCAGTCAACTGACTCTAAAATAAGGGGTGGTTAAAAAAAAATTCTAAATAAAAATAGGAGAAGATAATAAATTTCCTAAAATCAAGGGGAAGCTAATGGATTTCCTAAAATCAAGGAGAGGATAATAAATTTCCCTAGAAATAGGAAAAGGCTAATAAATTTCCCTAAAAATAGGGAAAGACTAATAAATTCCCTAAAAATCAAAGAAATGTCATTTTGAAGCACCATGGGCCATGACCATGTGGGACACCATGGCCTGGCTGTGTATACGTAGGACACCACGTCCTGGTCGTGGATGCTGGAAAGTGAGACACGACCGTGCCATATGGCATGACTTGCCTGTGTTAGCCGCTGGAAATTATGGTCAACACTCCTATGCACTCTTAGCCTCCAAATGTGATACACGGTCATGACAGGGGCCATGGGTAGGTCGTGTAAGATGCTAAAACAAGGCTTTCTGTCTTCAAATGAATCCAAAGGTTAGGATCTTCACATCCTACAAAGATGAAACACAAAAGAGAGTCTCTCGAACCAAAAATATGAAAATGAATTTAAATGATAGAAGTTAATGCAAATGTGCTCATGTAATGTAGGAAATATATGCAAAATAATATAGAAAATATGGGTATAAATCCACACATCAAATACCCCTAGACTTAAACCTTTTCTTGTTCTCAATCAAAATCTTGAAGTTAAAACTCATGTATGTGAATGTAATACCCTTAGCAAGTTCATCTAGTCCTATCAAGTAGTAATAATAATGAGCAAAGGCACCCGAATCATTTCACTAAGGTCTATCCAAAAGTTCTTTGTGGGTTGTGCAATATGACTTGATTTTAAAAGTATCAATTACCAATCTAAGTTAATTTGTCATTCCATCATGTTCCCAAAGTTTCTCATGCAAAAGATTTCTTAGTGAGAAACTAAGTGTGGAGAAACCCTTCTTACACTTCTCTTACTCAATGAAGAAATTAAGCACAAGAGAACCTTACAAGAGAGCACAATTACAAATAAAAAAGAATTTGTGAGCTTTGAGCACTTGGAGAGAAAGAGTTTCGATAATAAGTGTAACCCTCTTACTTTCTTGAACTGGTTTGGCCCTATAGCTTTTTTCTCCTTTGTGGAACTCTTCGAAGAGAAACTTCTTATAATCTCTTGAATATTTACAATAAAAATACTTTATAAAGTTTAGGAGAATTACAATAGCGCTTAAAAAATATTTCTAGTATTGCAAGGAATAATAGCCTTCAATCTCGCTCCAAACCCTAAATGTATAGCCTTCATTGCAAATGGCTACCATTGTTGTTTGATGCCCAATAGTTGACTATAATTCATTAGCAATTGATTTTCCACTATCATCATTAGCAAATCCAAATGTTGCTATTTTATCAATGGCTCCTGCCATGTTGACACTATAATAATAGTCAACTAGAATTTGTCATTAGTCAAATGATCCATGATCAGTCGATTCAACCATGAATAAAACCATTATGATTGTTGGCTAATTGGCCTCAATCGACTCCATCAATTGATTAATCTTACGAGTAAAGTGATAAACAAAATGACTCAACTAAAATGCCATGAATTGATCATAATCTAAAATGTCCTTATTTGGGATTTAGGTTTCACTAGTCGACTAATCTAGTCTATCAATGGATGATACTCGATAACTATGAATAGAAAAAACTTTTGTCCGACTGCCAAATCTATGACTCAACTCTCAGTCGATTAGTATACTGACTTTGATCATTTCTAAGGCCGAGCTAACCTATGTTGAGATCCTACCTTCTCCTATGTGTATTCTCTCAACACTTAACTCCCACGGATTTATACCTACTTCAAATCCATCAACCAACAAGTCCCATATCCTTCGAATGCACTCGAGCCCACGAGTCCTCTCCACACCATCCTTCATGCCTTTGCCATCGAAGTCCACCTCCATTAGCTCCTCTCTAATGCTCCTTGATATGTGGTCCCTTGGATGCTCCTCCACTCCATCTTCACTATTCTCCACAGATCTCGACCCATCGGATGTCTATCGACCTTAGTCACAACAAGTCATCTTCATATGTATTCCTCCAAATCCTATAAGACTCAAATACACTCATCAAAACTAAAGGCAAACCTAAGTTAAACACTTTGCCCACACATCAAAACCTATGATCCTTTTGATTACCAAGGATGTCGATTGCACCAACAACATATTATAAAGACGAGCATGATCATACATCAAATAGTGGTACATGGCTTTTCACTCCCTTCTGGCCGCATTATTCAATTCAACACAAGAGAATTGAGAGTGTGAGACATGTACATATGGGCGAGGGTATAACACTCAAATAGAAGGTATTCAACCTTAGAAATGACCATAATCAGAGTGCTAGTTAATTAGTACATTATCTTTAGTTGATTAGTTAACATGTCAACTAAAGAGTCAATTAATGACCATTTAGAAAAGATCATCTTTGGTGTCGAGTCAATCAGTGTCCCAGTACCATTCGACTAGTAAACCATGATTAGTTGACTAAATAATTATAAAATCATAGAGATTTGTTAAATAGACAAGATTTGATAGTTACTGTCAAAATCAAAGTTTGTTCTTGGGTTAACTCAGTTTAGTCAATTATCGATTGATGACACCAATCATTAACTGATCAATAGAGAAATTGTTTATTAAAGGTTGGATTGAAGTTGGAGCTGCAGATTATATATTAGCACATTGTAGCTTGGAGAGGCCATAGGAACACCCTAAATATTCACATATGATAGAGATGAGTTTGAGTGCTTTTGATTGTGCTCTCATCTTCATGCATGCTTAACTCTTGTTCATTATAATAGAGTCAACTATTTAGTCGATTTAAACTAGGAAACAAATGAATACAATGTTTTGTACTAGTTGACTAGGCAGTTAATTGGAAAGTTGACTAGTATGATGACAATATAGTGACTTGGAAAAGAGTCATTGACGAAAAGCTATAACAATAACAATCGACTACAGAACTAGCCGATTGATGGATGCAAATCATTTGATTGATGGGAAAAATCAGAATAGCAAACAACCTATTGCGACTAAATACCATGGATGGTCAAGCCACCAGTCAACGAACAGGTTGAGTGTGCACTCTCCAGAGGTCGTCGGCGAGAATGAAGAAAGAACCTGAGATGCACTCAAAGAGAGGGTTAGAATGACGCTGAGGATGGATCCTGATAGGCCACTCTGAGGCTCAAGTTAAAGTTTGCTTGAAGTGAGTATACTGAAGAAAGAAGGAGGAGGAGAGGAGTAGAACCTCGTGCAGTTGGAAAGAAATCGGAACCCTTCTCATTTCTTTGTGAGTGTTTATATAGTTGTCAGGAGAGACATCTCCATGTCGACTACAATGTCATTATTGTCGGGGTTGGTGAGGGGACCAAATTCCACAGTTGTTAGTTGCCTCCTGAATCATATAGCGTGATGTGAACCCAAGGAGAAGGATGTCTCATAGAATCCACAACAAATTGAAGAAAGAAACAAGGAAAGTCTAAATCGATAAGATGGATGAAAAGAACCTCAGCCCAATGCTTAAGAAAGCACACATTGGTATAGGAGATGGAAGACGCCACAACCTTGGGATTGAGGTTGATAAGTCTTTAAACACCAAGGGGGATGCCTTGATAAGTTCTAGTTCAATGAAGAACCAACAAGTGAGAGTCTCACCATGCTTTAGATTGAAATATGCCAAAAAATATGTGTGACTGCCACCTCGTTTATTTATAGTTATAAGGTGACTAAAAACCCTAAAAGGCCAAAAGGAAGCCCATTTTGTAAAAGCTTATGTAGACTATTTAGCCATTTTGAGCTTATGACATCATTACAACCCAAATAAGGCTAGAAAAGGAGCCTAAATTGAGTCAACATATCAAACGTATCCCTACTGCATAGACATGAGACTTAAGTGGCAAATTAAGTCCTATCTAAGGCTTGACTTAGGTGGACTAAGCCACATGATTTGTTGTTGGTCAAATCTTCTTCAATTGTAGCTTTGGCTTTTACATCTTCAATTAGCACATTAGGTGCTTCCTTCATCCTTTTAGCCTTAACCCTTGTAATCGAGCCTCCATTGATGCATAATGGATTATCATTAATATTTAGAGTGGGTTGCTCCTTTTCTTCCATAGCCTTTGCCTGATCCATATCGTTAGCTTATTGGACAACTTGTTCTCTTTCTTTGACTCCATCATTCCCCCTCTCCTCAAAAGGATTCGTCCTCGAATCTTGATCACCTACATCAAAGGGAGAGAGATTAGAAATATTAAATGTAGCACTCACATTATACTCACCTGGTAAGTCAAGCTTGTAAGCATTATCATTGATTCGAGTAATGACTTGAAATGGACCATCTCCTCATGGATGAAACTTAGTACGACATTTAGTAGAGAATATTTCCTTCCTCAAATGAACCCAAACCCAATCTTTGGGTTCAAAGATCACTTTCTTTCATCCTTTGTTGGCTTGCATAACATATTGTTCAGTCCTCCTTTCAATTTACAACCGAACTTTCTCATGCACTTGTCTCACAAACTCAACTTTTCTTGTACTATCTAAACTAGCACGCTCATAGATAGTCAAAGGTGACAAATCCAAAGGAGTTAAAGGGTTGAATCCATATACCACTTCAAAAGGTGAAAAATTAGTAGTAGAATACAAAGATCTATTATAAGCAATTGACATGTGGTAAATAATCTTCTCAACATTTTAAATTCTTTTGAATGATAGCTCTCAATAAAATAGACAAAGTTTGATTTACTACCTCAGTTTGTCCATCTATTTGTGGATGACAAGTTGTAGAAAACAAAAGCTTTGTGCCCAACTTTCCCCATAATGTCTTCCAAAAGTAGCTTAGAAACTTTGCATCATGATATGAAACTATGCTCCTCGACACTCCATGAAGCCATACGATCTCCCTAAAGAATATATCAGCAATATGGTTAGCATCATTTGTTTTCCTACAAGGAATTAAATGAGCTATTTTAGAAAATCTGTCCACAACCACAAAAATAGAATCCATACCTCGTTTTAACCTAGGTAATCCTACAACAAAGTTCGTCGAAATATCAACCCAAGGTTCACTAGGAATTGGTAAAGGTGTATACAATCCATGAGGTAAAGATCTAGATTTTGCTTGCCAACATGTGATACACTTCTCACAATACTTGACTACATCTCGTTTCATGTGAGGCCAAAAAAATGGTCAACCAAAACTTCTAGAGTTTTTCTTACTCCAAAATGTCTCATTAGTCCCCCACCCCCCTATGAGTCTCTTGGACTAATAATTTCCTCAATGAACAATTTGGCACACACAACCTATTCACCCTAAAAAGAAATCCCTCATGCCTATAAAACTTCCCAAATGCAGCATGTTCACAAACTTCAAACACATTTCCAAAGTCAGGATCATTAGAATATAGATCTTTAATGTATTCAAATCCTAACAATCTAGTGTTCAAACTAGAGGTCAAAGTATATCTTCAAGATAAAGCATCTGCAACGGTATTTTTCATACCTCGTTTATACTTGATCACATAAGAAAATGATTCAATGAACTCCACCCATTTTGCATGACGTATATTCAACTTAGTTTGGCTATTTAAATGCTTCAACAATTCATGTTCAATGTGAATGACAAACTCTTTGGGCCACAAGTAATGCTGCCAACTCTCTAAAGCCCTCACCAATGCATACATCTCCTTGTCATAAGTTGGATAGTTCAAAGCTACTCCACTTAGTTTCTCACTAAAATAAGCAAGGGGTTGACCTTCTTATATTAGCACAACTCCAATACTTATTCCTGATGCATCATACTCAATTTCAAAAGTTTTAGCAAAATTAGGTAATGCAAGTAATGGTGCAGAACTTAGCTTCTCCTTAAGTAAGTCGAAAGCTGAATCTTGTTCACTATCCCAACGAAACCCAACATTCTTTTTAGCAACTTTAGTTAAGGGTGCAATTAAAGTACTAAAATTCTTAACAAACCTTCTATAGAAACTTGCTAACCCATGAAAGCTACGTACCTCAATTATCATTTTTGGTGTTGGCCATTCATGAATAGGCTAAACCTTCCCTTCATCAATTGCTATTCCCTTAGCACTAACAATATAACTAAGAAACTCAATCTAACTAGTGCAAAAAGAATATTTTTGAAGGTTAGCATACAACGTTTCATTTCACAAAACAAGTAGAACTTTTTGTAAATGATTGAGATGCTCATCTAAATTTTTTCTATAAATCAAGATGTCATCAAAATATGCTACAACAAAGTTCCCAATACAAGCACGCAAAGTATGGTTCATTAATCTCATGAAAGTACTAGGTGCATTAGTTAGCCCAAATAACATGACTAACCATTCATACAAACCATACCTAGTCTTAAAAGCAGCTTTCCATTCATTTCCCTCACGCATGTAAATTTGATGATAACCAGACTTCAAATCAAATTTAGAGAAAATGCAAGAACCATGTGGTTCATCTAACATATCATCTAATCTAGGAATAGAAGATGTAATCTTGTTGATAGCTCTGCAATCAATGCACATTCTCCAAATTCCATCCTTTTTAGGCACAAGCAAAACAGGAATTGCACAAGGACTCAAACTTTCTCGGACATACCCTTTTCTCATCAACTCTTCAACCTGCTTTTGAAACTCCTTTATCTCCATGGGATTGCTCTTATAGGCCAGCCGATTAGGAATCGTTGGTCCTGGAATGAAATCAATTTGGTGCTCTATTCCCATAAGTGGTGGCAATCCATTAGGAACCTCATCAGGAAAAACATCATCAAATTCCTGCAAAAGAAATTTAACAACACTAGACAAAGAAGGGTTAAGATTGTTAGTGTTAAAATAAGCCTCCTTGTACAAAAGTACAATCATCGACAGTTGAGAATAAAAAGTTCTCTTAACCTCTCTTTCTTTTTCATAAAAGCTCGCTTTTTTACTTTGTTGCTCTTGATTTTTTTTTTCCTTTTTCATTCTTTTTTTTCACTCCTCTCATCCTCACTTTTTCTTTTCATACACTCCTTTTCTTTTCCATTATTTTTTATTTTCTCATTCTCTTTTCTCTCACAACCATTTCTTTTTTCACTCTCATTTTTGATCCTCAATTGATCTTCATATACTTGCTTAGGAGTTAATGGTACAAGAGTTACAAGTTTACCATGCTTCATAAATGAGCCAACATATTAAATATATCCCTTCTACATAGACATGAGACTTAAGTGGCTAATTAAGTTCATCTAAGGCTTGAATTAGGTTGACTAAACCGCATGACTTGCTATTGTTCAAATCTTCTTCAATTGTAGCTTTGGCCTTTACATCTTCAATTAGCGTGGGTTGCTTCTTTTCTTCCATAGCCTTAGCCCTTGTAATTGGGCCTCCATTAATGCATAATGGATCATCATTAATATCTAGAGTGGGTTGCTTCTTTTCTTCCATAGCCTTAGCTTGATCCATATCGTTAGCCAGTTGGATAACTTGTTCTCTTTCTTTGATTCCATGATTATTGTAAACTCACCTACTCTATTGTATGCTCTATAATAGATCATGATCCAACCGTGTGTTTTGTGGCTCTCATACCTAGGCCAACGACCTCAGTATTTCTCTTGTTTCAAGTAATGTCTAAATTTTGTTGTCATTTTTCTACGGTCCAAATTTTCTTTCAAGCGTCCCAAATCTCATCTAGTACATGGGATGACTTTGTCTTCTTCTTGTATAATAATTCTTTGTATTATTTTTGACAATACAAGTTCCATATTGTTCTAAATTTGGCCTAGTGTCTTGGCTCCCAAATATATTTTTTCTGTAATAATATTGAGAAAATTATTATAAGGGGATATTATACAATATCAATAATATTCAAATCCATACGAAAAATTCACCATAATAAAAATCTTTAATGTCTTGATCTACATGTCTCCATATATAACTAGAAGCGCATTGACATTTTTTAAAATTTTGAGTGATGTATGTTGATATGCTATGGATTAGGAGTAAAACTACATTAAAAAATCTTTAATATTTTAAAATAATAATAAAAGGACTATGTGATTATGAATTAGTAATAACATTGATTATTTAACAATATATAATGAAAATACTTACTTATCACCAATAATTTTCAACATAATCTTGTCATCTTGTACCGGTGTACGATCTGACATGATTATATCTACAAAATAACATTATAATGCATACAATTTCCAAATAATAACCAAATTAGTACAATAATATCTTATATGGTCGAACTAGTGAGATTTACATGAAAATTAAATTTGTACACATAATAGAAACTATTATTCAACACATAATAAAAACAATGACATTTGACATAAAGAAGAACAAAATACCAACACCACCTTTTTTTGAAAACCAGCACCAGCACAATAGTGTGGTGCTGAAAACCAACATCATCTAGCACCAGAGTGTGTCAATTAACATGCAACCATAATTTCATTTATGAGGCTTAGGTCGTCCCCACGGGATGAGCTGTTGGCTAGTGCATGAGGTGTTGCCACAAAGAGGTCTAGGGGTCAAATCCTGGCTAGTAGCCAGGTTCCTGCCCCCCTTATGCACTAGTCACTATTCGGGCTGGCTAGACCTGCCCCCGTGATTTACCTCCTCTGTGTTGGTACTGGGACGGACTGGCGGGGGCGTTGGGGGCGAGCGTTTCGCCTTTTTTGCCACAATTTATGAGGCTTAGGTCGAGACTTGCGCATCATATCTACCTTCTCCACACTCAGCTCTTCCATTACATGCCAATTTTTCAGAAACTCTCCCCTAGGTGCATCAATGTATTTTGATCAAAACTCATTGATGAACTTAACAAGCTCCGATTGGACACATTTCAACTCCTGTAGGTTTCTGCAGAGCACTAGAGTCCAAATGTGTCCTCCTTTATTGTTTCTAACATTATGAGACTAGAAAAAAAAGGCAGATTGATTAGCCTTAGAAATTTACTTTAACATAGTTTTCAATCCTAGAATTTAATCATCATTACAATCTAAATTATTAACATTAACAATTTCTAAGTTTTCATTATTAGACTCTATTAGTGTAGGATCGAGTCCACGTGAGAGAGAGGGGTGAATCACATGTTTAAATTTTTTTCTTTTTGTGGTTTTTTAAAAACTTTTGGAAACTTCGAGTACACAGCGGAAAAGCAAAAGAAAGCAAAGAAAATACACATTCAGTTTACCTAGTTCGGAGCCTTTGTCGACTCCTACTCCAAGTCTCACGACCCTTTAGATCATATCATTGGGAAATCCACTAATATCCTCTTCCGACAACCTCCGGAAGAGTGATCTGATTACAGAATGAAGTTGGTGTAACAATTCTACACCAACTTAAGCAAGTAAGAAAAGTAAACAACCAAAAAAAAACTTTGTTATCCAACACTTAGAATGATGATGATGCTGGCCTGAGTGCTAGTGAAGATCTCGGCGCAGAATATTGCTTGAGCGTGTTCTTTTGCGCAGAGAGTCGAGAGGAGCGTTCTAAATTATTTCGTCGTCCTTTGAGCTTTGACATCCCTCTTTTTATAATGAAGGAGAACCTGATCCAATTCACTGATCTCGGGATCAGTTTTCATGATTCAAATTTTATCGGTCGACTGATCCTCCATGATCAGTCACTGATCCTTCTGAATCAGCCCAGCTTTCCGTCCAGATGCTGTCTCTTCGGGATAAGATTTGTGTTCGGTCGACTGATCCTTCAATTCTCCCTCAGCTTATCTCGTCCTATCAACTCGCTGATCTTATCACATAGTTCGATTGACTGAACCTCTTTGTTTGGTCGACTGATCCTCCGATTGATCTGATCAACTTGCTGATTATCAGTATGTTCGATCGACTGATAAACTTGTTCGGTCGACCGAACAAGTGTAAATCCTAACCCAGCAAAATGTTAGTCTTCCTGCAACACAAAGTTAGAATAAAA
>JBBUKS010000002.1:8163499-8176336 GCA_038050645.1 Hedychium gardnerianum | reverse complement strand
TCATAGCATGAGAGAACTTGTGATTGGATCACAACTAGTGAGCATCTCTATATGTATAATTATGAATGTATTGAAATATTCCCTAGTCAATAAATTGAGAGTTCAGACATTATCGATTCTGTGAGACTAGCACGAGTTATACTCCTTAGCTTGTCCAAGCAGTCGTTCCTCACTTGCTAGAGATATTGGGATATCGAGAGTTAAACGTGGATGTTAGTTAAAGGTAACAAGTTCATTAGAGTGACCTTCCATGAGACTTCATATGATTCTTTACATATATAGATATGTCAATGAAGATCTCATTACAGCTTAAGTGCGAGTTTCCTTCAACTTGAGGTATTCAAGTCATCTTGGTCATGAAGACTTATACTTTGACAACTTAAGAAAACATCTTCGATGAGGGGTGGACCGGGATAATTGGATATAAGTTGAAGTGTCCGAAGGTGATTGGATAGCCAACAAATGATTCACCACTCCTTACAAGGAGGCTGATGTGGTGCAATCCGCAAGTGTAGAGAGTGTCGTCAAGTAATAAAAAAAATCTAATCCACAGGGAATGTAGTCAAGTACTAGTATACTAAGCAAATCCAATTGTCTAGACTAATCATGAGTTTGGTTGGTTCAAGAACGAAAGGATCAAGGAAAGAAAATAGAAAATCAAGTGAGGGAAGAGTGAGAACTCAGCTAGAGTAAAGAAAGAAGAGTGATCCAAGAGAGAATTTGTGGAAAAAGTAATTTTAGGACTTTGGTTTCACCTAAATGATTATAAACTCTGAATCTATATTTATTTTCCTATCCTCAATGATAATTTATGTAGGTAGACTATCTATGTATCCGATATGAACTTTTGGTAGTACACCGGTATTTTAATTCCAATTGTCCTCTACTCTCAAAGCGACAAAACTGAGGGGTTGCTTTCTTAAGGAGATTCTTATCACATGATCCCACAACTCTCATGATGCCTACTCTTACTGTATGGCTATGAATTGGAATCGATCAGTTAAGATCTAAGATAATCTATTACTCCTCGTGGCATACTGAGCTATTGTCGCAGATGACTCTCCATATCTCAGAGTTCTATGGGTCAGAGGATTGGGTTATCCTTTTGGTCCTTCCCCAAATCCTCGTGGGATACAAATATTGTGGGGTTAACATCCAGATTGTGTTAAATCAGGAGATCCAGACCATAATCACACATATTATTGAAAAAGAACAATTCAAACTCTATATATTAAACAAGTTGAGTCTACATATCAATGAGACTACTTCTTAATCGTAGAATTAAGAGTCTACTCCATAGAATTGGAGTTACAACCAGAAAATATCAGGAATGCAAGTCGCAATCAAGATAATTCAGAAAGAGAAAGAAAAGCTTAGTCTCGTGTTACATTCTCAGAAGTGTACGGTTACGTCGTTAATAATATTAAAGATTATTAATTTCACAGGGACTGTTGATTAAGCACTAGTGATTTTGTAAAGTAAGTTATCTAGATAATTGGAGGTTGCTTGGTAGTCACGAACTAAAGTTTGGGAAGAGAGAGAATGGGAAAGAGAGCAAGAGAGAGAGAGTCTTGAGAGGGGAGATGAGAGAGAAGGTTGAGAGAGTTGAGAAGGTTTGTGGGAAGATGGTTTTAGGATTTTGATTTCATTATGATGCTAGTTAATGTCCCTATTGCATATTCATCTCCTCATTCTCCATAGTTACACCTAAGCAACAAAGGATTAGTCTATATTTCAATATCATTACCCCAGGAAGTGGGAAATAATCGATACTCTTTGTCACTAAGGATATGTAAGTCTGGTTGAATGAGTATCCTCTTTCACTAAGGATCCCCTGGTTATCCTGCCCAGTAGCAATCTTAAATTAGGAATGAATCCTTCACATTTACATGCATTACTCACATACACCTTTCGTCAAACATGTAGTAGGCATAATACACATAGAACAAGTCATAAACACTTCATTAAACAAGGAAATGGGCTTATACATAGTTCATACATCAATCACACATTATAATTACTCTCTACATCCTAAAAATTGGAGAATCTACTATATTGTAAGCGAATAAAACCAAGAGATGAAGATAATAGCAAACTACAACTCAATACTTGAAAATTGAGAGAAGAGAATGCTTATCCATGAAATCCGATGTCGTTGGAGGTGTTCCCTTACTCCGGAGGTGGACAGATTGTCGAGGAGGAGGAGATGAAAGCTCTAGGGTTTCCCCCTAAGGGGAGAACCCTTCCCCCAAGGAGAGGGGCTGAACCTCAAACCAAAAATTCTTCAAAGAGAGGGGAAAAAAAATTCCCTTTTATAGTATTAGGACATAGGCCCTGCCTCTAGGGCACATGGCCATGTCTAGATGGCATGACCCCTGTATGAGGAGAAGGCACGACCTTGTTTTTTGGGCAAGACCCCTGGCTGAGGGCTCCTAGGAATCTCACACGGTCGTGCCTCTGGGCATAATTGTGGCCTGGGTTCCTATTGGGGATGAGGCATGGCCGTGCCTGGATGGCACGACCATGACCTTGGCCCTGATTTCTCTACTTTTTGCTCTTCTTAGCGCTCTACTTTTTGCTTAGCTCTTCATTTAAGCTCTGTTTTGCTCCAACATGCGCCCTGTCAATGAAAATAAAGAAGGAGTAGATCTTCTAATGAGGTGGAGTAAAAAGCATGATAATATGATAAAATGAGGTGTGATAATGTAGATCATAATCAATGAAATGTAAGTAGATGTGCATCATAAAGTGTCTAAAAATATATATAATCTACGCATATTTTTCGTAGATGACTTTCCATGTCTCGGGGTTCTACGAGTCAGAGGATTGGGTTCTCATTTTGGTCCTTCCCCAAATTCTCATGGGATATGAATCTTGTGGGGTTAGCATCAAGATTGTGTTAAATCAGTAGATCAGAACCACAATCACACATATCATTGAAAAAGAATAATTCAAACTCTATAGATTAAACAAGTTGAGTCTATAAGGCTACTTCTTAATCCTATAATTAAGAGTCTACTCCATAGAATTGGAGATACAACTAGAAAACATCAGGAACACAAGTTGCAATCAAGACAATTTAGAAAGAGAAAGAAAAGCTTAGTCTCGATGCAGTGGCTTGTCTCTGATTGATCTCACATCCAAATTCAGGACGTTGAGCGTCCAAATCTGGTGCAATGGCGGCCATGGTAAATGGGCAACCATAGAGGTTTCCAAGCGATCGGGACGAAATGTTATCAACAACCATTGGAGTCGAGTCAAGAACAGAGTTGACCCTTCTATTGGTGATCAGGGATTGTAAGGCCATCCAGGCAGCTTCGTTAATATTATCTAACCAAATAACAGTTGTGGTCACATTAGTAATTATATAGGTGCATGAGGAGGCTCTAGGCGCCCGGAGAAGTATTATATAAAGGGTTATGAGGTAGAAGTTGAAGGAATCTCATTTTCAAGAGAATTCTTTCACAACTTCTTATGTGCTCGTGCTCTAGTGCCCTTTCGTTTCTTGTGCTGCGACACGTTGCAATCTACCCTTCATTTTTAAGACATCAACATCTAGAGTAACATTTTATTTATTTGTGTTGCCTTGCATATTTAATTCTGTGCTTAATTTTTAGATTATTTTTCTATAATGTTTCTCCAACTAGGAGAAATTAGAAATAAGAATCACATTATTTTTAATTATTACGTGTGTCTACTTTTTAGTTTGTTTGGGTAAATTAACTGCATGTCATACCTGCTTGGTTCTAACTGTGATAAATTGCTTAGTTAATATTTTATTCCGCTGTGCTATTACTCTGTTTATCTATTTTATTATTTTAAAATTTTCTCATAAAATTTGTAATGCTATTCAATCACTCTCTAGCATCGAGTTCGGTCCTACAAACTTTTCCACTATCACCCTCCAAAAAATCAAACTTTGCCTTATGTAAAGTTGCTGAGTACAATTAACCTCTATATTTGAAATTACTACTTATATACTTGGTATTGGCCATAATTTAAGGGAGGAGATTCTCGAACGAAGAAAAGGATCTAATTATTTCAAATGAATTAACGAGGAGTTGTATGAGGTGAAAACCTCATGTATGGTTTTGTAAAGTGATAGTAAGGGTGACTTATTTGTCAACTTTCTCATTATCACCATCAAAAAATCAAACTTTACCATACATAAAGTTCCCAGAGTACAATTAATCTCTAGATTTGAAATCACTACTTATATACGTTGTATTGGCCATAATTTACAATAACATTTTGTAGTATTAGTAAGAGGAGGAAGGGTTAAGGATTTACTTAGTGTGAGATATCACATTGTTCAAGAAACCCTAAATGTTGTTAGAGTAAAGGATGATCAACAAGGGCGTTCTAGTGCATTGTAGATACTTATCCAAGACTTGTATCACCTGATAATGTCATGTGAATCGCTAGAAATATGTGAAGTGTATGACTAACCCAATAATGAAAGTTTTGTAAGGGGACCGAAGCAGGCTACCATGAAACAAAATATCTTCTTTTTAAAGGGTTTTAATTAAGATCTATTATATGTCCAAGGTTCAATATTGAAATAATTTCAGAGGTTTCCCTTACTTTGTCCCTTTCAACAAACAATTCAAAATACCTCGACTTTTTTAGAACATGTCCGAGTCAAATAGCAATGATATCTTGGTAGCATTCTGAGTCACTCCACATCCTGGAGTTCCACTCGAAGAAGCAGGGGTTGTGATAACTGTTGAATCTTCTACTAGTACATGGACAACTGTGCGGATTGATGGACTTAGTAATTTCGAACGTTACAAAGGGTGATGCTATCACATCGAGGCTATTATTGGAGAGGATAATCAATATATTGCAAATGTAACTTATCCTTTAGACCTTTTTGAAGAAGGTTTTGTTACTAACTTGTTTACTTTCATTGTGGGTAATATGTTTGGTTTCAAAGCTTACCAGTCTTGTCTCTTTAGAATAAAATGCTAAGAATGACAATGTAAAGTAAATGCAACTAAAAGGAATTTAAATGCATTAAACTACAGCTATAAAGAAATTAACGAAAATCTTGCATCCTAATCTAATCTAACCTACTTGCAACTTGTAGTCCAAGAACATAACAAAAACTTATAACACTCAAATGAAATATAGCATTGTAGGAATTAAACAAATTAAATTGCATTGACTGAAATAAAAGTAGTGCAGGAAAATTAAACCAAACATGTTCCAAGCAAAAGAACTAAAGAAACTAAGCATAGGAGATCGATCAGAGGAGTGACATATGGCTGGCAGATGAAGGACCTCGCGGAGTGGCTGTGGAGAAGATTTGAGATGAGCAGAGCTTCAAGATCTCAAGCGCGTGGATGATGGTGCCTCTCCCAATTGGGTCGAGGCCTTGTCGATGGAGGAATCCAGTGATGGAGATGTGAGATGATGGGGCCTCTCCTAATCGAGACGAGGGCTTGTCAATGGAGGATTTCAATGATGGTGGTATGGGATAGTGGCGCCTCTCCCAATCAGGCCGAGGGCTTGCTTATGGACAAGAAGAGGCAGAAGATCTCCATGCTTACTTCTCGGTAGGAGATGAACTTGCAGAAATGAAGAAGGTGGAAGATCTCCACACCTTCTTCTCCTCTACAAGTGGTGTGTTCTCTTGCGAGAGACCTTCCCAATCGAGGTGAGATGAAGGTGTCTTGCAGATGAGAGATGGTAGTCGAAGATGGAATTCGTGATGACCGGAGATCACTTTGATGGATCAAGTAGAAGATAGAGGTATGCGTGACGAAGGTGGATGAGATCCCCAATCCCCTAATGGGGGATGCCTCCTTCTCCCAAGTGAACTAGCCTTTCTTTAAGTGAACCAGCACCACACGAGCCACAACTTGCTCTAATTAGGCTGCAACACGGGACATGGCTAGGTCATGTTCCTCTCTAGAACTTTGGTTGATGTCTCCTTTGAAGCCCTATAAAACAAGATACACTCACATTTTAGAAATAATGCTATCAATTATAAAGGAATTGAAATGAAGCTCAAAATCAACCATTGCTCATGAAATATGATATAAAGATGAATTTAAGCATACGAGAGGATTAAAACGTCAAGTATGATCGCAAAATAATATGTCAAAATGTTTGTTATCAAGTAGTTTATAAGTTTCTACGTGGTGGGCTTGATTTTACCAAATATGATGAAAATGTGAACTCACAAGCATGTATGTGTTGGAGAGACCGTTTCCTATTTTATGTTGAAGCAATTTATAAAGTGAAACTGAAACATGTGAAATTAAAGGATTTTACTTGAATGCTATTGCAGGTACATGTGAAGAAGTGATGAAAATGACCATATTTGACCGAGAATTAAGAGTTCTTATCGTAATGCATAATTACTTAATTGGTGGATTCACTACAAAAACTAGCTTGACTCATTATTATCGTAACAATGACCTACTTCTTCACATTCATTGCGCAATTTGTACAATACAAGCAATTATTTATAAATTTAAAATAAAATTGAGCTCTTTAGAATCATCAAAAACTTTTGGTTAAAATTTATCGATGGACTTAAAAAAATTCAATTTTTTAAAAAACATATAAATAAATTAAGAAGGTTATTCTGAGTAAACAATTTTAATTTGATATAAATATTAGATTATAAGGTTTACAATGAATTTGTATATTAAAGTATTTGATAAAATAACTAGATTTTTATTTAATTAAGTTTTAAAATTAATTTTATTTCACTTTTCCTTATTTTCTTGTAATAAGATATTAAATAAAAAAATAAAAATAAAAAGTATTTTTAAAGAATTTTTATTAACTTTCTTTTGTATTTAAAATTTGTTTATTAAAGATCTAAAATAAAAAATAAAAATATAGTTAAATTTGTAGAAGATGTTAATGCAACCACAAGTGCATGACAACATCGTCAGTAATATAAAAAATTATCGTATCCACAGGGATTACGGATTAAGGCACTAGTGATTTTGTGAAGGAAGTTATCTAGACTAAGTGAGTTGTGAACTTGTGAACTTAAAAGAGAGAAAGTGTGAAAGAGTTTAAGAGAGAGAGAGAGAGAGTTGTGAGGTCTAGGTCCAAGTGAGTTGTAAAGGTTGGTTTAAGGAGCAATTCTAAGCTTTCGATTTCACTAGGATGTTAGATAATGTCCCTATAATATGATCATGTCCTAATTCTCCACACTACCCTTATGAACTAGGGTTAGCTCTTATATTAAGATCTTTTAACTCTAGAAAGTGAAATAAGTGTTGATGCCCTCTGTCACTAAGGGCAAAAATGTTTGGTTGAATAAAAATCTTTTGTCACTAAGGATTTCTCGATTATCCAGTTTAGTAGCAACCTTAACATAGATGCAAAACCCTAGATTTACATGCATCATTCACATACATATTTCGTCAAACATGCATAAGACACAACACATATACCATAAGAGGTAACATCTCATAGAAATGAGAAATTGGCATATCCATAGTTCATACATCATCAATCACATCATAGATACTTTCTAACCCTAGAATACAAGAGATCTACTCCATAAATAAGGAGAGAAAGCACAAACACATGAAAAGAAACATTCAAGCCCTAATCTAGAAGGAATAGGGAAGGAATGCTTAGCCGGATGTTGTCTCGGTCTTTGGGAGTGCTCTCCTTGCTCAGATGATGGATAGATAAGAGAAATCTTCCTTGGATCACTGGAGAAATCTCTGGAAATGGAGTATGGATGGACCTAGTGTTCTCCCTAGAAGAGAAGAACAACATCCCTTGAGAAAGCGGCAAAACCCCCCTTTTATAGGCATGAGGCATGACCCATGTCTTTTCTGACACATGGTCGTGTTTGGGAGACACATCCTTAACTTGAGGCTGAGATGAGTGAAGGAATGACCGTGCTTGTGAGGCATGGCTTAGGTTTGAGGATGCACAGCAAGCCAGCCACATGATCGTTGAAGTTTTCCTAGGATTGACACACGGTCGTGTCTGGGAGACACGGTCGTGCCTTGAACTCCTTCTGTAACTAAGGCACACCCATGCCTTGGGGGCACAGTTTGTGCCTTGGCAGGCACGACCAGGGTTTTAGCCTGGTTGCTCTGCTTTCTGCTCTACTTTGCTTCTTTGCTCTCCGTTAAAGTTTCGTTTTGCTCTGAAACGCATCATGTAAATGAAAACACGCAAAGAGCAGACCTTCGAATGATATAGAGTAAAAAGCATAATAACATAATAAAATGAGGTGCGATAATGTAGATCATGTCATTGAAATGTAAGAAGATGTGTCTCAAGCAATGCATAAAAATATATATAATCTACGCACATCAGTAACCTAACTCAGTCTCAAATGGGTAACTTGTTAGTTTTCACTCACGACAACTATTTTTTTATCCCTTATTCCAAACACATTTTTTTTAATCTTGGAAGATGTAGCACTAAGACAAATAAAAGGGTTATTAATTTTTCCAAATGAGTTGACGTGATCCGAGTATCTCTAGTAACCAAAATGTAGTAGAAAGATCACCTTAGAAACACAAGTACTAGTCTAGTTATATGAATCATGACTATTTTAAGATGTATCTACTATCAAAGTCAAGCATAGTATAAAAGAGATCCAAAGACTAGACCAATTCTCAAACTCATATAATGAAAAACATAGCTCACTTCATGCTACTATAGATAGAAAAAATAGATTACCAAGCATACTAGCACATAAATCACAATAACATGAATATCTAGAACAAGCATGCTAGAATTTTTGCATGAAGAATAAGTCATGCAAAAATGTGATGATGATGCTACTGACATGCCATAGATGAAACAAAATAGTCTCAAAATAAACTGACTCAACAAATTGACTCAAACAAAGCATATGTAAACTAAAATGAAACACATGCAAGAACAGAGATATGTACATATGCACAAACACCCCTCCCCCCAGACTTGGCCATTTCATTGTCCTCAATGAAATAACTCAATATGGTGGACGAGGGTAGGAGAAAATCTAGGTACACGGGGCAGGTGACCAAGATGCTCATGATACTGATAAAGCGTGGCAACCTGCTACCTCATAATATCCATAGAAAATTCTTCCTCCCTTGACCACTCTCGGTACTGATGGACAACAAAATCAGAAATAGTACCCTGGAAATCCTCTGTCCTCCTAAAATTATCTAGTACCTCTTGGAACTGTTCTTGAGTCATAGAAAACTAACTCTCCAATAATTATTGGTGGACAACATGCTCCTCATGAAGAGTATCTGAGGCACGAAAACCATATCTAAAGTGAGTCGTATCACCGTAAGCAAAAGAATGTCTAGCCGGCTCATGTCTAGAAGAAGAGGGTTATATCATATCTACTAAGGGAGGGCCATAAACGGGTGTTCTAACGAGAGTTGAGGAGGCGTGTTCGGGTGACATGTCTGTAATAATGCAATTGGCGGGATTTCCAATTGAAGTATGTTCGGGGTTAGGTAGAAGAAGAGGGAATCCATTTTTCCTAATAAAACCATACCCTTTCTTTTCCTGAAATATCATCTTCATTGTCATACAAGTATCAATATCAATCATGGAGCTACCATGTACAACCTCTAAACAAAATAGCTCACACTCCAAGTGTGCGGCGACGTATATAATAAATCTGCCAAATACTATAGTACCCGAAGATGCCCTACTAGATCTCACTAGGTTTTGGAGAAAATAAAAACTCGAATCAAGTTCAACCTCATTCAACATAGCCCAAAAATAATAAAGCTCTATTTTTCGTACTGCACAATCACTCTCACCCCGACCAAAGATGGTCTTACTCATAACTCAATGTAGGTAATGAAGAACAGGGTTTTGAAGAGAAAAGGCCTTGGAGCATGAAGGGTCATAGGGCTCATTTGACAATGCAATATCATTCCAAAATAATTTTACTATTGAAAGAACAATCAAAACTATGAGACCCATCATTAGGAAAGCCAAAACAATTATTGAAATCATAAAGAGACCACTCATGATCATGATTCATTAAGCGGAAACTAATTTTCCCTTCTTTGTCACTATCGGATGTAAAGTAGGTCTCTAATGAGCTTAGAAATTCAAGAATAATCCTAAGATATGTTGGATAACGAATGCTCATTAAGGTATTCCAACCTAAATTGTTATACAACCATTGTACATCACGTAAGCATCTCATAAAAAAAGGGAAATGGCATATACATAGTTCATACATCAACATCATATCATAATTACTTCCTACATCTTGAAATAGGGAGAATACTCTATGAAAAAGGACATACAAATCAAAGACACAAGTTAAAGCATACTTACAACCCCAAATCTGAGAATAGAGGGAGAAGAGATGCTTATCGAAGAGATGTCAGTGTCTTCGGGATATTTTCTTTCTCCGGAGGTGGACGGATCGTCGAGGTAGAAGAGATCTAGGATTTCCCCTAAGGGGAGAACCCTTCCCCAAGGAGAGGGGTTGAACCCAAACCAAAGATTTTTCAAGCAAGGGTTTGCTTAACCCTTTTATACCTCCCCCAAACTATCCAGATTAACCAGATTTGTTAGGCTCTACCAAACTTAGTTTTCATACCTTTGACCACTTAATCTCGGATTCAACATTGAACCAAAGTTGTAGCTCTTGAAATTATCTTCAATTCGATATTAAAAAACTCCCAGAAACTCCAACCGAGCAAAACATTATGGCTATTTTACTTATGGTTCACAAGACTGTCTGGAATTTGACATGATCTTGCCTAAAAGACATGACCTTGGCTGGAGCAGATACATGGTCGTGCCCTCCTAGCACGACCCTAGCGTGGGAAGATCTGAAAGTGAGGCATGGTCGTGTCTCTAGGGCACGACCTGCCCATGGGAGACTATGGAAGTGAGGCACGACCTGCTCGTAGGAAACTATGGAAGTGAGGCACGGTCGTGCCTCTAGGCACGACCTGCCCGTGGGATGATCAAAAATGAGGCATGGGCCATGTCAAAAGACACATCCCCGGCATTGGCTTTCTTGGGCACGTCTTTGGTTGGCTTCTGAGAGACACGACCGTGTCTTTTGGAGACACGGTCATGTCCTTTGGAGACACGGCCATGTCAGCTTGAAGAACATGGTCATGCCAAGGGGCACAACCATGTTCTGATTTTCCTCCAAAGTTGCCCAATGTTCATTTTTACTCCATTTTTGCTCTGAATCGCGTCCTGTCAATGAAAGATAACATAATACCTAGAGAATCAATCTAATTCTATCATGTAGTTTCACTAATGAGCAAGATAACAAAATTAATTGAGTGCGACCTGTGTATAAGTTCTCCGTGCTCAGTGCAATGAGTGACTTAACCTTTTCAAGTGTCAATCTTCAAGCTTGGTCAAGTCATCATCTAACCGTGTTCCTCATGCTTCGGCGATAGGCACTTACCTACCACTCGTAAAGTTCATCCCTCTCAAACTATACAAGATCTCAAAGAAATACTCAGTATCAAGAGAAACATAACAGTTATTTCCCCAGTAACTTAACTCGGTCACAAAGGGGTAACTTGTTACTTTCCACTCACGACAACTATTTTTTTATCCCTTATTCTTATTATTTTTTATTTCAATGTCTATATTTTCTTTTCCAACTCAATCTTTTTCTATTTTTTTCAGGATACAAATTTTTCCCAATGAGTTGACATGAACCAAGGTTATCTAGTAACCAAAATGTAGTTGAGAAGTCACAAAGGAAAACAAGCATACTAGTCCAGTTCTATGAATCATAACTATTTTCAAAAGTATCTACCATCAAAGTCAAGCATAGTGTGAAGAGATCCTAAAATTAGGCCAACACTCAAACTCTTCCAATAAAAACATTGCTCACTTCATGCTATCTACGAATAGGGGAAGATAGATCACTAAACATACTAGCATGTTTTAGCACAATAACATAAATATCTAGAACACGTGTGCGAGCATCTTGCTATGAGGACAAGCCACCAATAATGTAATGACTAATGCAATTAGCAAAAAATTTATTGAACAAAGAAAATGACAAGATCTAAACTAAAACAACTAACTATCAACAAACATCCCCCCCCCATTTGAATTTTTCATTGTCCTCAATGAAGGTAAAATGTGATAAGGGGTAGGTGTGAAAGAGAGAATTCAGGGAGATTACCTAGTAATGCGTGGCAATTATGTGAATCTTCCCACAGTCGGTGTTATTCTTCCATTTAGGTGTATTCCTTTGTAATGGTGAGAGAGCAAACATCTTTTCTCAAAAATCCTTAGCTGAATACCCTACAAAAGAGCTAGCACAAGAAGACAATATCTATATATGGTACACATGTGGATGGGTAGGTAGGGCATAGGAAATGGGTTCAATATAAATCTGGGAATAAGAGTCACCATCTCTAAAAATTATATGACAATTCAATTCTACTACTCCATCCTCAAGCTACCTCTAGCTCTTTCAAGTCATAAACAAATCAAGATTAGGGGTTCTTCGGGCTATGGTGGAAATTAAACCTCAATTGATAATAGTCCTCAAAACAATATAGTTGAAAATCACAATAAAATCCATCTAAAGTCATATGATAATCATTGTTAAACAATCCTAGAATAATTCAACTTTTTTACAACACATTTCTTGGATAATGTTAACTTCCATAAAATTCCAACAATTTCAAGGGTAAGCCTAAGTTAAGTAAGATATATCATACTCACCAATTCAATCATCCTACTTGACTTATAATGAATCACTACCATCCCTAAGGCTAGGAGTAGTCAAATCATGTCTTTCTAGATATCAAATATTGACAATCTCATCATCACAAGAATAGCATGACATGTCCTATAATTAATGCTCAAATAGCAAGCATACCAAAG
>JBBUKS010000002.1:8130541-8140684 GCA_038050645.1 Hedychium gardnerianum | reverse complement strand
TAATCATTTAAATATAGATGAGAATATAATAGGGGATCGATTCTAATTGTATAAGAGGATTCATATAACCGACTCCCCTAAGTAGAATAAAGGATCGATCGTTGTTATTATATTGTGTTGGTTTCATCTAACATTACAGTGATTGTGGACATACAAAAATTAGAATAGGGCAAATATGTTACGTTAGTGTGTTATGATGATTCCAATAGTATTGACACTTGCTCTTCTATTCGCACCTACCACCAATCAGCCAAGAAGCCCAATTCTTGTCTAGAGTCAAAGCCAACTCTGGCCTCCTTGGTGGACCCAATGAGCACCTTGTCTACTCAGGGCTACCCCATTTGAGTGGAACCACCACTCTAGTTCCTAATCCTCTCGTGTGTGACGCTGCTAGTCATTAACCTACAACAAATTACTAGAAGCCCCCATAATTGCTACACAGCCTAAGAGATGGTTGCATGAGCAATACTACTACTTCGAAATCGAGATTGTTTCCTTCTGATCTCAATTCTCTCATGTTGATTGAGTTCTTATTCTAAAACACCATAGTGGTTAACGAGAGGAAATAAAAGGTGTCAATTATTTAGAATTTAGGAATCCAATACAAGATTTACTTGGATCCAATCCAAGGTTGATTGAAAATAAGAATTACAATTTGGATTTTGTGCAAATTTGTTTACAAAAAGCGCAAGAGGAAAGGAATCACCATCTCACAATTGATAAGACTCTTATGACAACTTCAATATCACAAGATATTAGGATTTATGCCCTCCTTTCTCTTTTTAAAAATTTATTTATTTAGTTAATTTAAATTTCTTCATTAATTCCTTTTCTCATAATTTTTTGCGTATTATCATAAATCTTTAAAATATCATCATTGTGTTTTGCCATAGTTTAACCATCATCTATCACTTAAAGAAATAATATGGTAGTTAAGCTTAATCATCATCCATAAAAAAATATTATAGACATCTTTTTTAAAAAAATTGTTATCATTCATTATATTTTTGCATTGCATTTAGCTTGTATCATTTCCAGTTTAGTTAAGCGTCATTGCTAATATGCTTACTTCAGTATAACAAGAGGATACACTACTATTATGACAAAATTGTACGAGAGATACAAATTTCAGAAGTGAGAGTTATATAAACTATACTTATATGAAGAACCAACTAAGATGAATCATCCAAATAACTTTAAGGAATTTTACTATTTATATACATATAACTAGCTTATGAATATTAGGAAGCCAGTAATATCTAGAAAAAAATTGTCATTTTCGTGAAAATAGTAACCAATATAAGTTTAGACATATTGGGGTAAGGCGAATAATGAACCCTAATACTTTTCTTAGGTTCTAGTTGAAATAAAAAAGTACTTTGAATATCATGAGACAACCCTTATTGTGCATGAACTATTCGCCAAACATAAAGTCTTTAAGAGTTACTAAGAAATTTTGGAAAAATGTTTAATCTAATCTAAACCATAAGATTTTGATGATGAATTGTAAATTTATAAATTTAAAACAATCATACTTGTGCATAGAAGCACAATTTGAAAATGTATGCTGGTATTGCTATTATTAACAAAGGCCTATGTTGACCCTTCAATTCATTAATAGATTTTGACTAGAAATTCAAAGGGAATGTAACTCATTTTCATTCAGTTTACTTGAGGATGCCCATTATAAAACAAAAAAAAATTAAATACACCTGAGAGCCTAAGATTATATAGAATGATTATGATTCGACTTCTAGAATATCTTAGACCAAAAAAAGACAATTTTAAGTTAAAAGGGAAGTAAATTACCGAAAGGTAACACATAATTTGAAATAACACCCAGAGCTCCCATCTTATCAAAAATTTATAAACCTCTAATTGAGGTTACAAGACTTGTCCTTAGAAAAATTCTTTGATAAGGAAAATATCTCAATAACTTTCTTAATTACTTACTTCAAAAGAGTTGGTAGATAATGTAAAGACTGGGTGGTCAAGCTAGAGGAGGAGTATGGGGTGGAAAGGGCAACTTGCAAATGATGATTCTATCTACTTTCGCTATCGAGCTACCAAAGTTACATATAATTAGCATAGTGGAAATGAAAATATAAAAGAATCACACTTACAAGGATCGGTAACACGTTTCTTTAACGTGGTTCGACAACCCTTAATCTCTACATCACAGTTTATGATCCATTGGTGGATCACTCACAGAAAACCACTATCTCTCTCCTGCTCAATCAACTACTGAAGGTGAAGAAACCATTTACAAGCTAGATTACAAAGGATTAAAAAGAGAAGAAATCTGGAACACAAGGCTTCTAATAGGGTTTAACCAACTCTATTTCTCCAGCCTTAGAAGCCTCCACCACTCCTTTTGTAGCCTTCAAATCCTTGTTGCAAGGTTACCGATTGCCCAACAATCTATCAACATTAGTCATCGCGATTCGATTGTTATTGTGCAACAACTCATTTCTGCCTTCCATGTTGGCAAACAGTTGACTAATACTTAGTCGACTGATAGTCAACTCAGCCACAAATAGAATCATTCTATTTGTTGACTCCTTTGACCTAGTCAACTGGGGGACTGCCCCAAACTACCAACCCCATTTTACCATGACTCCATAGTTTTGATTTTCTTTGGTTTATTAATCGACCACTTGGTTCATTAGTTGACTCCGCCAGTCAACTAGCCAACCCTTATTCCTTGAAACCATTTGGGGTATTAGGTTCCTAATCACTAGTTGTCACCTGCCAACGACTATAGTCCATCAACAGTCGATTGTTGACCTCGACTATGACCACCTATATTGAGTTCTACCCTTTGTCACTTGACTTCGCCCTTGGCCATCTATTGTCATGCCATACATGCCTCGAATACACCTGAGCCCTTGACTTCTCCACATGCCATCTTTCATGCTTTATGTCTACGTAGTCCACCTCCTATGGTTGTCATCCTCACTGCCTCAATGCTCTTCATCTTGCGGTCTCTTAGTTTTCCTCATGCAACATTCTTTGATCTCTACGGACCTCGAGCCGTCAAGTTGCCTACATCTAGGCTCCCCTACACTTAAGCTTCTCCTAGTGTAAGGATTTTTTCTAAAAATCACCTCGAACAAGATTTCCATAACCTTTTTCTCTAATCTCCCTTAATTTTAAATCAAGTTCCTCCTAACCCAACATAGGAGAACATCCCAAAGTTGGAAAATAAGAATTTTCATTTAAACTTTTACTTTACTCTCCCTTCACTATACATAAAAGAGATGCGCCAATATTGTCTCAATTATCAATCTCATGCATCTATAATAATCCTCTACTTATATTCAAAATCCCCTATTGAATTCCATTCTTGAATACTAAGTCCTATAGTCATTTCCCCAAGTTGAAATATCAAATTCAGCTTTTCACTAGGCGACTAAAACCTATTCTGAGTCGACTGCCCTATCAGAGACAATCATTTTGATTGATCTCTCAGCAGTCAATTGATTTCTAAAACAATTGACTGTTATTTTTGAAATTGGAGCCAAGTCAATTTCAAAAACTCCCTAAAAATTCTATAAACCTCTAAAAAATCTAAATTTTATGGAGAGCTTTGCCTAACCCATGTCTAACTGAGAAAATGGATTTCCTCCAAAAATCTAAGTTTGCCATAAAATTCAAAACGTTAAATGGTTCAAATGAAGCTTTATCTAAAGTCTTAATTTTGGTTTGCATCTAATATATCTGCCAAACCTAAATTAAAATTCAATGATTGCATCAGTTTATTAGGTATTCCATACAATTATATTTCAAGTTCATGTTTCTTAGACATTTTTCTCGTGCTCCATATATGAAAACTCCCCTTGATGTGCCAATCTCTAAGGGTTGAGATTCTCTTTCATCTCCAAACCCATTGGCACATCCTATAGATCCTTTCTAGTATCCCAAGCATCCCTGCCTTAGGATCCAAAGACCATAAGCCCTAAGTTGGCTCACGAAGCTCTCCTTAAAGTTTCCACCCTTTGCCACCTTCTTAGGTCCAATGCCGCCATGGTACCATGGTTCACCCTAGATGGCTTCTCCATACCATAATCGAATGTTATACTATGCCTTCCTAGCATTAAATGAAATCAACATTCCAGACTTGATCAATCATTTTTAGGCCTTTGCCTTCGTAAAGCCATGTTTAGATTCCTATAGCCATTTACGGATTTCTCTAAATCCTCGGCCTTTGACCTTTGACTTCAAATTGGTCAAAGCTGGTTTCCAATTTTAGTTTCTTAATCCTAGAATTGTCAAGTCCCCTTGAACTTTTTTAGACCTACGTATATGTCTCCCCTTCTTGGGTTTGCCCTCCTAAGTTCTTTTTCAACCTCCTAACTTTAGGCATGTAGGTTTATTACTGCTAGAGTTATCATGCAAATTAACTTTAAACCTATCATGATATTTATAGCCAATTTTTAAATAGGGATATGAATAAATTTTTTACTTTTATGCTTGGAAGAATTTAAGTTTAAATTTGAATAAGTAGAATATACCTTTACCTTTGAAGCTCCTCTTTGATTTGAGCGTCTAATTTTCTTCTTCCATTCCTTAATTTTCTTTTTTTCTTCGCTACTTCCTTATTCGTACATTTGGTGTGGTAGTGACTCCTCTCTTGGCATATGAAGCACACTACATTGGTTTTATTCTTTTTGGCTCCATTTTTCCTATAACTTGGATTTGTAATCAAATTCAAATCACCAAGTTTAGAGTTTAGGAATTACCCTCATCTTGGTAAGTAGACATCAATTTTTTGTAGTGCCTCTTTTGATTGCATCCAAAGCACACAATGTGTGCCTTGCTCTTAATTTTGGTTGAGGCACTTGAGGCTTGAGCTTTTCTTGGGCTCTTCTTCCACAACCTATTTGATCTTTTCTTACTTCTTGGGCTTTCTCCTCTTGAATTGCCTTCTTATGAAATTCAATAACTTTTTGCCAAAGCTCCTTGGCATCTTTGTATTCCCTTAATTAGCTCAAAATGTGGTTAGGTAAAATCGAAAGAATTGACTCAATACCTTTCTTGTTACTTTTACCCTTTTCGACTTGAAGTTTTGTCCATTTCTTCTTTTGAAAAGTTCTCCCCTTGTTTTCCAGAATCTTCCATGTGTACTTCATGGCTAAAGCAACGTCAAAGTGGGTGACAAACTATGTCTCCTTTTCTTCCATAGCCAAAAATCCCATTCGTATGGTTTAATCTTGAATTCCATTCTCTAACTTTTGCTTGGTTTTGTTTTTTTGGTTAAGCCTCTCAAGGTAACTCACTCTGATACCACTTGTTGGGGGGGGGTTGAATTGTGTGTTCGTTCCACCTATAATTGATGATTCTATCTGCTCTTGCTATCGAGGTATAGCAAGGTTACAAACAATTAGCACAGTGGAAATGAAAACATAAGAGAACTAGACTTACAAAGACAGCTAACATGTTTGTTTAATGTTGTTCAATAGCTTTCATACTTCTACTTTATGGCCTATAATCCGTTGGAGGATCACTCCCGGAAAGCCACTATCTTTCTCTTTCTCAATCAACTAACTAAGGTGGAGAAACCTATTACAGGTTCAAGATTACAAAGAATTGCAAGAGAGGAAAAACATAGGGAGTAGAAGGCTTCTAATAGGGTTTAATTCTATTTTGCCCGTCTTAGAAGCCTTTATTGTTGCTCCTTCTATACCTTTCGAATCCTTGCTGCAAGTATGTCATATCAGTCAATTGGTGCGTTACCATTAGTCAACTAGTCTATCGTGTTATAATGACTCTTTTCTACTTTCTACGTTGGCAAACAGTCGACTAATAACTTACCATTAATCAACTGATACCATCAATTGACTACTTAATTGACTTAGCCACAAACAAAATTATTCTATTTGTTGGCTCCTCGAACCTAGTCAACTGCCCCAGTCGGTTGAAATCCACAACAATTGAGTGCTCCTAACCACAAACCCAATTTCCCATCATGACAGGGTTTTAGTTCACATAGTCGACTGATATCCATTAACAGTCGATTAATGAGTCTGCCTATGTTGAGTTTTACCCTCATCCCTATAGATACAAGTCACTCAATACTCAACTCACTAGAGTCTTACCCTTTGCAGCTTGACATCGCCCTTAACCATCTATAGCTAGGCCATATGTCCCTCGGATGCACTCGAGCCCTCGGCTCCTCCATATGCTATCCTTCACGCTTCATGCTTATGTAGTTTGCCTTCAACGACTATGGCCCTTATTGCCTCGATGCTCTCATTGTGTGATCCCTTGGTCTGCCTCATGTAACCTTTTTTGATACCTATAGATCTCGAGCCATCGAACTACCAACTTGGTCTCGCTAGGTCAATGTTCTAGAGCTGCTCCGACATTACCTTAGTACTCTTTGTCGTGCAATCTCTTAGATGTCCTATACTATTCTTCTCTGATCTCTTTGAACCTCCAAGCTACTGGGTGTGTCACCCTAGTCATGGCAAGCCAATATCTATCATTACTCGACTACGTTGAGCACTGAGCATTTTAAAGATCTATGTGTGTTCTTGCAAGTGCACTATCACTCAAACACACATCAAATACTCACGCAAAGACCCAATTTAAAGTCTATGCCCAAACATCCACACCGGACCATGGATCACTTTGGGCACAATTGAACCAACAGATAACACCTTAGGGAATCTTGTTGATGTACCTTTTGTCAATTTGTCCTTTTCAAAGAATGTTTGATATGCTAGTGTTAGCCCTTCAAATTACTTCATACTATCCCAAAAGATTAAAAGAGGAACTTGAACAAAGCAAGAATAATGAGATAAGAGTGCAAAAATTACATTTTAAAAGTGACAAATCAATTAAGATTCTAATTTGTATGCATTTATAGTGATTCAAGACTCCACAGCTCATCAGTTGATAATGTTAATTCTTTTTTTTATCAAAATGAGAACTCTACCTATGAAGAGACACATGCCAGCACCAGTAAATAAATTGTAATTACTATATAGTAGCTAGTAATATGATAGATTAGTTTCTTGCATGCATGAACCTAAACCCCATAATAAGTCTCCATAAGGATTCATTACTCTAATTTACACCAATTAGTGTGAGAAAAGCTAATTTTTATGTTAACTTGCTAACTTATATAAACGTCAGATCAATTTTCAAATAACAGAGAATACTAAACTACCGGGAGACATTCTAACCTCCGTTTTGGCATGTTGATTTTGTCACGGAAGAGGCACAAGGAGGGTATTCACCTTTAGAGATGGCATATCTTTTTATTACTCATTGGATGAATCAATAGATGGCTGCTTCCAAAGCCGTGTTCTTAAAAAGCTGTCAAAAGTTGTTGAGAGTAAGTGCTTATTAATGTCTTTGGGTCAGGT
Organism: Hedychium gardnerianum; assembly: GCA_038050645.1. NCBI lineage: Eukaryota > Viridiplantae > Streptophyta > Magnoliopsida > Zingiberales > Zingiberaceae > Hedychium > Hedychium gardnerianum. Next base: position 8,133,311 of record JBBUKS010000002.1, on the reverse strand, counting down.
GCCGTTTTCTGGTTGGATCCGTCGGAGTGCTGTGGACACTGCTCGCTCACACATGGACGGATTTGCATCTAAAGTAGCTGGTTTTCAGTGTTATTTTTTTTACCACATCAAATGGTATTAGCCTGTTGAGCAATCGTTACACATTTGATGAGGTTCAGATAACTAAGCATGCAAATAGACTCATAATAACTCTATTAAGTGGCCAAATCTTCAGGACACATCTTAAGAAACCCATCAATAAAAACCCCTAGGTGCTTTGATTTTGAAACTTTCCATTTCTTTCTCCTCTTGATTAGATATTTAATTTGAGCATCAAAGTGTGATCCCATCAGATCCATTCATGATAATTTGTCCTATTTCAGATCCAACTTTCTTGTATCCTTGTACCTTCTTTCTGGACTAGTGGTTTATCGGTTATACAAACAACATCAACAAATACCAGTTGCCCACCTTGTCTTGTGGTTTATCGGGTGTTCGTGCCTCAGCATTGTTTAACAGGCTTGGCTGGCTTGGCTTTGTTTAACAGGCTTTGTTGGCTTGCCATTCTAGCGGTTCTTGTTTGCTTATCTTGATTGAAGCGATAAAATACATATGCAAAGCTGTTGGCTTTTCATTATCTCATGCTTTTGGCTGACAATTCTATTTGATTTGTAGGTTAGCAATCTCCAAAGCTTCACAGACCTGCTGATATATGATCTTCTTGTGTTAGTACGCACCGCGATTGGTAAGACCTGAAGTTTGTTCTCTAGATTTTAGTTGTAGGGTGTCCTTTCAATTTGAGCAGAATAGAACGGTCTGTTACTGAAATTCATTTCCAATATTTGAAAAAATCCACTGAAGAACTTGAATACGAGTTTGTTTGTTGATGATTTTTTTCCTGAATCAAAACTATTTGTAGATCTATTTCCAAAGCTTAAAAACTATGCGATACGGCCAGTATGTTTTGGTTCATCAAAATCAAGTCAAATTTTATATTTTGCATCTGAAATGAAATTTTAATCAGTACTTTTTGATTTATTTGAGTTATCCAAATAAAAAAGGAACACCCTGCTACTTACTGAAACTGTGATATTTGATATCGATTAATTTGCTTAACATTTTGTGGTGCCAGGTGTTTGCCTGCAGATATTTGCTGTAGGTACAAGTATTACACTTGTGCACAACATGTCTCCCAAGGCAGTCTCCTAACTGTGAATCTGAAGAACAGTTGACTGCTCTTAGATTTTGCTTTTGGACACTTGGCTGGTGTTGGATCCTCCAGAGTAAGGAGATTTTGTTGGATGGAAATTTTGTTGGAGTGCATCTTGCTTATGCAATTAAAGAATGTTTCATATTTGATGGGTTAGGCTTATTTGGTTTTATGTTTTGTTGGAAATTTGATTGTTTGAGAAAAAAAAGCTATTGATTCAAGGAATAGACAATGAAAAGATTAGTCAAGGAATATGTAATAATAGAATCACAAGTATCGAGTCTTATTTTTAACAAAAATATTTATACGTGATTAATAAAAGATGATGTAACCTTTATTTTTAATGACAAATTAAAAAAAAAACTAAAAAATGTATACACTATATTAATGAATACAAACTCTTTTTAATTTGGCTGCAAGTTTACAGAAGAATCTCATGAATAATAAGATTTAGATATTTAATTTATGTCGATCAATTTTAAGAATGATTAATTTGATTTTATATAAAAAAAAATTAGTCATTAAAATAAATTTGAAAAATGTTCACATGGCCTATTAGCTCAGCTATCTTACTATATCTTACTAGTTTGAGACATTTTCTCATGTCTTTATCATAGAATTTAATCACGGTAGCTTTAAATAAGTTTTTTTGTGGTGTGGTACCTCAAAATGCCACATCAATGTCACTTTTTTGTGGTTCCCTAATATGCCCCGTTAATATCACGTAAAAATTATAAAAACTTATTACTTCCAAAAAAAAATTTATAATTTTTTAGTCTTACATTATTAAATTATATTTTTTTATTTCGAATGGTCCCACTTATCTTTCGAGAGAAAATAATAAATTTGAAATTTTAGTATTGCTCTTGAAATAAAATTGTTAATCTCATGCACATAATGATTAGAGCTTTTTTATTTAATTTTTTTTCTAACTTTTTTATTTATTAAACCTCTAAAAAAATCTGGTATTGAAGATGCCTCATGTAATAAAATGAAAACTAGAAAAAAGATAGCACAATAGTATAATCATGAATTAAACTACATCAAACAACGTTATTCAACGATAAAAAAAAACTCTTTAATGTATCATTATTTTAACATTCATAAATCATCGACAATCAATTTGCATGAATTGAAATGTATGATCATGAATTCAAAATTATATAAGCTGTAGATTTGAGGATAGTATATGATCTCTTTAAAACATATAATTAATCTAATGTTATACAAGCAACATTGCTAGCTGTACAAGCTTCATCTTTTAGCACACATAAATTTAATGTTATACAAGTAAAATTGCTAGATGCTCATGATTTTGGTGAAATATTGGGAGACTTTTTACATAGTCACTAACCCTAGAGATTTATAGAAGTAGTGATCGTCGATAATGATGTAATAATAAGAGTGTGACTACAGTAATGGACTGTTATGATGCAATAACAATGAAAATCACATTTAATAATCAAGCAAGCAAATAAACATACTAAAATACACTCAACCAATCAATCTATGCTCTCACCAAGTATCCATTGTTCAAACGTCACTTGAACATCCACATACAATACCAACATGATCCTATAC
>JBBUKS010000002.1:8109048-8123939 GCA_038050645.1 Hedychium gardnerianum | reverse complement strand
GAGCTCAATGGCGTAAAAGGATCCATATAGCCGACCCCACATAGTGGGATAAGGCTCGGTTGTTGTTGTTGTTGTTATGGTTTGTTGCAATCCTATTCCATTGGATAAATATATATTATACCGAGACTATCCACTTAACATTTGAACTTCCATAAAAAATAAATGACAATATTTTGTAAATCTTTTTTATTTAATCTTATTAATTTATTTTATCAAAATTATTATTTTCTATGAGTTGTCAAGTAAAACTAATTTCAAAATTAAAAGCATATGGCTTTTCATGTTAAAAGATGTAACAGTTTATAAAAGGATGTATCTTTCAACCATGATATGAGATTGTTGATTGAGAAGAGGATTTATTGTTCCTTTGGCCAAAACTTTGAATCTGAGAACAAACTTGAGGATTCAAAATAAGCTTTGTTTTATTCTGAAGAAAACTTTTCTCTAATTCCCTTGATACTAGAGGCAATATCTTCTTAAGAAAGTGTTCTACATGCCTCAGGCTTTGAGTTTCCTCTCAGTTTCTAACAATATTAAGAAAAATATTGCAATGGAGATCAAGAAGAATTCTACCTTCCAAATCATGAATCAGGATTTCATCAAGTTAGATTGGTTTGATAGAAGCAACTTCACTTGATGGAAGGATAAGATGGTGCTTTTGCTCACTGCTTTAAAGATTTATTACACATTGGATCCTAAATTACCTCCACTTACATATCCAAGTCCAGCTCCACTTGCAGATCCAAGTTCAGAATCACTGAGCAGATGAAGGTTGAAAGGAAAAGGCTCAAGGAAGACTCTAGTTTGCAGAAGTCATATTCTGAATATTCTCATAAATCGTGTATATGATCTTTATTCCAATCCCAACCAGAACACACTGAAAGAAATTTGGATTGCATTGAAAATCAAATGCAAAAATGAGAAAAGAGGATCCGATAAATTTTTGACTTACATATTCCGAATTTAAGTTGAATGATGGCATGCCTATAATGGATCGCATGAGCAACAAGTTATTGTATGTAAATTAAAAGATCATGAAGGCTTCAGATGCTCTACAAGTGGGCGCAATTCTTTCTAAGCTTCCACCATGGAACAGCTATAAAAAGAGGATTTCCCAATTGCCAAAGAGTAACACTTGAAAGCAATTTCAGACTCACCTTCTCCTTCAGATAGAGGCCAAGACTCGTACTAAAGATACTTTTTTTTTTTCATGTGTCCAAGATTAGCTTTGTAAGTGAAAATGGTTCAGAATTATCTTTAAGGGGAAAGAAGGGAATCTGAATTCAAGAAAAAAAGATAAAAACTTGCTACAACTGCATAAAAAAGGCACATTATGCCTGGGAATGCAGAAATAAGAAAAAGAGCCAGCTTGAAAATTCAAATAAGGCTAATATGGTTGAGAAAGAAGTCAAAGAATTTATAGCTATGGTGTCTAAATGGCAAATTGGAACGTGTGACTAACAAGTGCAAATATGGCTAGAGACTGATGGCTTGATTCAAGACTTTTATACCTTGCTATCAGCAAAAAGGTTCTTCTTAGAAATAATGCTATCATAAAAGTCAAGAAAAAGGAATCATGGAGCAACATTTCACTTTGGCCAAAACCGCACCTTATTGAATGTGTCATGTTCTTGAGATAAGGAAAAATCTTATATTTGCTAGTTTGTTGAGCAAGAAAGTATTCAAAATTGTAAGTCCAATCAAGTGATCGTGACTAAGAATGACATTAGTCGGGAAAAGACTATGTATATGAGGGCATGTTCAAACTTAGTATTAGTGAAATAAGAATCACCTATATTGTTGAGTCTGATTCTATCTATACTGTCAAGGCAAGTCTGATTCTTTTTCATGACATGCTAAATTAATCTAAATTTTCATTCTTTAAAATATATGTTCAAATGTGGTTATATTTCTTATTAAATAAATAGTTAGTATTCCAGCAAAGATGGAAAGGAAATATTTTCCTAAGGTTGAACACAATAGTTAATTATTACTTTTCCACCTTAAGTTAAAATACCATTCGATATATATATATATATATATTGAAGAAGAAAATTTTCAGAAGAATTTAATTCCTTTTGTAAAATCACTTCTAAAAAATCAAAAGGAGGAGAAAATTAACATTCTTCATAGCAATGAAGAATGTTAATTTTCTAGTTCAAATCACTTTTAGAAAATCAAAAGGAGGAGAAAATTAACATTCTTCATAGCAATGAAGAAGAAAATTTTCAGAAGAATTTAATTCCTTTTGTAAAATAAATGGAATTATACATTAAAGAATTGCTCCTTCTATTTCTCAACAAAATAACATAGTAGAGAAAAAATAAAACATTATTAGATATGATTAATGTTATGCTTTTGAATTCAGGTTTACTCAATAATTTATGGAGGGAGGCTTTACCACATGTTATATTCGTAATCACATTCCTTCTAAGAAATTACATGTATCTAGCTGTGACATAGTAGAAAAATCAAACTTGAATAATTGAAGTTTGAGAGTATATCTTTCTTTATAAGACATTTGACCCTCATAAAAGTAAACTTAGATCTAGAGGAATAAAATCTGTATTTGTTGGTTATACTCAAAACTCTAAAGCTTATAGATTATAAGATTTGAGCAATAATATTATCGTTGAATCTATTTATGTTGAATTTTATGATAAGTTCCTTTCACATTCTTCAATTTATGTACTACTTTTAACTTCTTATTATGTAGAAAATAAAACAAAAAGTTCACAATTCATTGATGAGCCTAGAATAAGTCGAAGAATAAGAAAAGAAAAAAGATTTCATCCTGATTTTTTTCCCTAGATTGTCAAATTTTCCTTGTCGAAGTCATGTCTTCTAGAGATGCAGCTTTCTAGAAAGAAATCATCAATGATGAAATAGACTCTATTGCATCCAATAACACATGGATTTTTGTGGATCTTCCTCTTGGTTCTAGACCTATAGGGTGCAAATGGATATTTAGGAGGCAATATAACACCAATGGATAAATTCAAGCCTTTAAGGCAAAATTAGTTGCTAAATGATCGACCCAAAAAGAGAGTATAAATTATTTTGATGCATATGCTCCTGTGGCAAGAATTGTCGCTCATTCAAACACTCAGCTTTGACTTCAATATATTATCTGTAGAATTGGATTGTTGTGAAAGGGAGTCTTGGCGTAATGGTAAAGTTGTTGCCGTGTGACCTAGAGGTCACGAGTTCGAGTCGCGGAAAGAGCCTCTTGCAATGCGGATAAGATTGTGTACAATAAACTCAATGTAGTCTGATCCTTTTCCCGGGACCCCGCATTGGCGAGAGCTTTGTGCATCGGACTGCTTTTTAATTGGATTGTTGTGATAGATGACCAAGTCATGATAGGCTAAAGGAGAGGGGTGAAAAATCTATACTTAAAATTCGTTCTCTTGTGAGTGCAAAGACAAATATAAATCCATTAAGTAAGCGTTGTGTTCATATAGATTATGATGTTCGTGTCAAAGGTTACACATAGCAAAAAAAAATGCAAACAATGAACAAGGTTAAAAAAAGCTATTTTACGTGATTCAGAGTCCAACTCTTATTTCGCCTACTATTCGTCAAGTGAACCACTCCCAAAATTCATTATGAAAACTTCTACTTCCCAAGGGCAGAAAAATCTCATATTTCTTCTCTACACAAGATATAACAATTAGCAAAGAGAGAAATATCAAGAGCTCATAGACACAACCATCATAAGTCGATAGACATTTTTGCCTAAGCACTTTGTTAATAGAAAAATACTAAAAAATTATGCACACCCTTTTGAACAAAAGAACATCCAAAGCTTATATATGCCTCTGACAATTTGTTCTTCAACGTCTCAAATTGACTACATTGGGTAAAGAGTTCAATCGATTAGAATCCAATCTAGTCAACTAAAGGCCAAGAAGCATTTTGTTTTATAAGCAAAGAGTTTTCAAATCGATTCCCGAGTTGACTGGACACATTCAATTGAGGCTCACCTCCAGTTAATTGAAACCTCATAAGCCTATGCAAATTTCAAGATTGAGCTTAACTGCTAACTATAACTCAAAACTTATTGTTCCCTGCTTAAAAACCTCTACAAATATCTAGGAAATCTCTAGCTAATTTACCCATATCATCCTGATAATGTTGCCAAAAGCGTAAGCCCTAAATTGTAATTCACACATAATCTCCCACAACTAACACAGCCTAGACCTTTAACCTTTATATCATCCTCGATATTATTGCCAAAAGTATTTTGCCTCTGGGTCTTTACTTATGCACACCTCGCCTCCAAGTCTTCAACCTATTGCTCAAAGATGCTTGTCGGTTTTTGGTTGCAAGGTGTACGTTCTAATTACCAAAGACCATCTAGGTAAGTTTTCGATAAAAGCTAATAAACGGATTTTAGTTGGACACCCTTCAAGAATTAAAACTTATCATGTTAGCATGTGAAAAAGGAAAAGATATTCAAGATGTAAGTGGCAAGTATTATCAAGGGGGGAAAAGAATAATTAGACATTGAAAACACAAGTATACAATAAAGCCGTCTTAACCAAGAAGAACAAATTGAACACGCTCAGCTCATCTGATCGAGCAAGTAATGGGAGACGTCTCACATAGAGTAAAATCTCGATACTTCTTTAGAAATATGAACTCCCAAATTGCACTTATCGCATAAATTGACCCAAAGTCAATAGATGAGGCATTATTTGGCTCAAATTGGGTCATAACAATACAATAAGAATTGATCCAATTTGAGAGAAATAAAGTTTGGGAACTAGTTTCAGGGCCCATCAATCATTGAAACTCATTGGATCTTTGGAAATAAATTAAGATAAAATGGATCTATTGTTCGAAACAAGGCTAGACTAATGGTATTCGTTAACCTAATTGAGTTATACATCTTCTTAGACTACTAATTGAAAAGTATCGGGAAAAGAAGCAAGACTTACACATGGTATTCGTTAACCTAGAAAAAGCTTATGACAGAGTTCCAAGGAAAATTATATAGAGAATTCTAGAAAAGAAAAGTATTAATGTAGCGTATATTGAAACAATTAAGGATGTGCGGATGTAATGATAAGACTGAAGACTCCAGATGGATTAATCGAAACATTTTTATAAAGATAGGGTTTCATCAAGTCTTTATCTTTTTGTACTAATCATGGATAAACTCTTAGTCTCTATCTTTTTAGTAAATGAGATATGCGAAGAAGTAAATATTAAATTCGAATCACGGCGTGAAACACTAGAAGTAAAAAGTTTTAGGCTTAATATAATAAAGACAAAATATATGAAATTTAAGTTTAGCGATATTAAACGTAATAAAATAATTATTAAGACAGGAGATGACGAATTACCTATAACTGAGAACTTTAAGTATCTATGATCATTTTTGCAAAATGATAGAGTGGTTGAGAGACGTCTTATATAGAATACAAATAGGATAGTTGGAATGGAGGAAAACACCAAAGTATCACTAAAATTTAAAGAAAAGGTTTACAAAATAGTAGTTAGGCCTACTATGACTCGAACACACGAGTAGAAGATGAGAATCACAAAGATGAAGATGTGAAGGTAGATGTACATGTAGGATCGATGGGTACACTAGGGGGGAATGAATAACGCTTCACTTTACTCATGTTTTTCATCCTGGATTGTTAGTACACACTGAAATATATATAAAAACAAACATAACAAAAGAAAAAAGCACACCAGAATTTTTACGTAGTTCAAAACTCTTAAGTTCTTACTCCACAGTCATATGTCTTGCGAATCCACTATCTTTCTCCTTACCGGAAACTCTATGGAGGTGAAGAAACCTCTTATTGATTCATGTCTTTACAACAATGCAATAATACAAAAGATATAATAAAAATATTAATGTTATAAATAAACTTTACAACAGATAATCGCTATTGATGCAAGCAGCACTCGTCTTGCCACCTCTAGATCACACGAACAATGGTACTTTGAGAGCTTTGAGTAGAGGAATGTATGTTGAGTATTTCACAGTGGATGTTGATTGTCTATTCGAAGCTTCTTTTATAAAAAATATTCTTTGAATCATGTTACGATCGCTTGGAACTCGTCGTTATCCAACGATTATTTCCTTGCTATTTATCCAAGCTCCAATCGCCCATACCTACTTTCGGTCGATCGGACTCATCCCTCGTCAACTTCTCTAACCAAATACACTTCGCATCTCGAAATATTGACGGATCTTCTGATCGATCGAATCCCTTCTGGTCGTCGGGACCAAAGTTTATCCCTACCACGTCAACACTTGACAGTATTCAATGCTTATCAAAATGTTCGATCGTCCAGACCTTCTTGTGGTCGCACGAAGTTCCGATCATCTGGACGGGAAATCTAAACTTTTCCTACAACATAGAGATTAATCCGAAGCATCATAGAACTTCCTAACATCTAAGACTGCCTAACATCTGACCTCCTGGGACCTACTAGGACTTCTAACCAACTATCAAACATCCGATTACCTTTGACCTACTTGAACTTTTCTTTTGCTAAGTCCTTGGTCAACTTTGACCATCGGTTGATTACACCAACAATCTCCTTCTGTTTTTATAACTATCCAAATACACAATCTCCTTCCAACATATCGATCAAAATCAAACATCAAACTCAATTCAAACTTGGTTAACCTTAACAAGAGGTCGATTGCACTACGAGGATAGTCAGGATAAGAAATGGGAAGATTAGAGAGAAAGTCAGATTGCGCCTATTGCGAAAAAACTTTGGGAGGCATGTTTAAAATAGTACGGATATATACTTAGACGACCAATAAATATTTTAGTTAGGCAATGTAAAATTATGACAAATATGCACATTAAACGAGGAAGACTAAAAAAGACATGATTAGCAATGTTAAAACAAGATAAAATTTATTTAAATATAAATGATGATATAGTAAGGGATAGAGTCTAATGACATAAGAGGATACATATAGCTCACCCCATTTTGTAGGATAAGGCTTGATTGTTGTTGTTGTAATCTCTCACATCTCAAAAGCCAAAAGGCCTCACCTCTAAGGCTTCTTCAATTTGCCAAGAGGGCATGCCTCTAGGTCTTCTTTTGCTTCCTAGGAAGTCTCATCTCCAAGTCTTCTTCCACTACCAAGAGGCCTCGTCTATCACGTTGTTAGTCATCCTTAACCTTTTGAGCACCCTACCAACATTTGTTGATATTCTCTAGCTATCAAGGAGCTCTTGGACTTTTCCAGTTACTGGCATACTTCTGCATCTGTCAAACATCTCTTAAAGTCGCTGACATCTTCACTAAGTCACTAAGTCAGTATTTAGACAACCTAACCTTTTAATAGATGAACCTTTTAATAGACAAACAATCAAATTCAATGTCTGAATCTCCAAAGGGTTTGCCAGAGGGTAAAAGAGAATTATTCAACATTACTTCATCAACTTAAATTATCATCAGTAGAGTAAATCAACTGTAAAATTCTGTTAATTAAAAATTATTGTCTTTGACCAACTATAAATATTGTAGCTTTTGGCAAATTAAGGTTAAGAAAGTTTAATCTCTTTACAGTTTTATCTTTCCAATTACTTTACTAATCGAGAGTGTCAAAAATCAGTGGGATAGGCAAAGCCATACTTGGTCAACAACTCGGTCATCTGGCCCAGGTAATACTCGTTGTACTCCACCGTGTTCCCATATGCTGGATCGTGGCGATCCCATGGAGAGAGGTAGACACCCATTCCAATTCCAAACTCTCTGGCGGCGGCAGCCAGTTCAGCCACGAGGTCACCGGTGCCTGCGCGCCAGGGGCTGGAGCGGACGGAGTAGTTGGTATAAGAGGAAGGCCAAAGGCAGAAGCCGTCGTGGTGCTTGGCTGTGAGCACCATGCGGGCGAAGCCTCCGGAAGCTGCGGCGCGGGCCCACTGGCGGGCGTCGAGGGCATCGGGACAGAAGACGGAGGGAGAGACGCGGCCGGAGCCCCACTCGGAGTCGGTGAAGGTGTTGGGGCCGAAGTGGAGGAAGAGGGCCATCTCGCCGAGCTGCCATCGGAGCTGGGCGGCGGAGGGGAGGGGTGGAAGGGGAAGAGGAGGAGGGGAATGGGAAGCAACGAAAAACCGGCACGCATGATGGATCAGGAGGAGAGGGAGGACGATTCTTTCGAAGGAATAGATCGGCTTCCGCATGCTCTTCTAAACTCCTAATGAATTACATTAGTTTCCGATGATATTTACAAGTTTTTGCCGACAGGCAAACGGTCCAAGACTAGTAATTCGTTGCCCCCGCATGTTGTCACGTGTTATTCAAGTCGGATAACACTGGATTTGAAGTGATATCCGGAAATTTTCTATCAATCATCAAAATAAATCGAAAAATACTAATGGAGGCTCATTCAAATGATCAATATTCTTAGGCTCGTTTCTCGAAAAATTCTCTATAATATACCGTAATTGAGATTCGAACCTTGAATCTCTACGTACATGAATGATTATTTAATAAATTTTAAAATTAATTTTGAATGAATATGAAATATTTTATTAAGTATTTAATTTCTTTCAAATTAAAAAAAACAGGACTGTTATATTAAAATAAATATTTTTATGATTTATCTCTCAAAGTATGAAATCGCTCTAGTAATTAATTGAACGATTAGCTTTTAGAAATGAGAGGGGCGATTTTTATATAAATTTTTAAATAACTTGATTGAAGAAAATTAGGAGAAATAAAATATAAAAAAAATAGATTATGTCAAATAATATTAAAATATCTTCAGCATTTTGGTTTCTCAAGGCCAAATCATTATGTAAGCAAATGGAAGAAATATATTTACCCTCAAGAAATCACAATTGAACCCATAAATTATCTTTATTTTGAACAGTTGTGTCCTTTAAATTCACAAATAATTTTATTCAGGTAAGCATCCCTGTCTTAAGATCTCAGCGATTCATATATACAACAAATTTTCTTTTTCTCAAGGTAAATTTTTTTGTCTCCATGAATAATATGAATAATCGTATTGTTATTTTTCTAAAGGTAAACAATCTTATCTCAAAATTCAATCTAAGTATCTTATAAGTAATTTGACTCTCTTAATAATTTATTTTCTCTCCAAAGGCATACACTACTCGAGAGGGAAAATTAATTTTGTAATGATTTTATGATTTATTAATAATAAGATTAATTACATACATCATTTTAACACTATATAATAAATTAAAATATTTATATTTTAATTCACCATATATTTAAATAATAACTTGATAAAAAATGTATGTGATAAAAAATTAAAAACATTGTTGAATCATTCGTGAGGTTAGATGGGTTGAATAGTCAATCATTTCATTTCGCTTTCTCATGTCTACAAATGTATTAGCACACAACGGAATATTAAAAGAACACAAATACAAATACCAAACAATACAAATACTTAGCCTTTATGTGATTCGAAATCATTGATTCTTATTCCACGACTTATGACTCGTCAGTGAATTATTCCCGATCGACACCCCTCTATAGTCTCTCCTCAAATGAGGTGGGGAAAATCTTATAATTTATATTACAAAGATGAATAAGAAGATACAAATAAGTACTACAATAGATTACAATAAGAACATTAACAAGATTGGATCTCTTCTTGTTGTCACTTGCTTTCTTTCTCACATGTTTGCTCAAGAATGTGTCAAACTCTCCCCTTGTACGCCTTCTTATAGTCTTCTTCTTCTCAATAGCTACCTAATATTTGTTGCCTAATAAGTTGATTATTAACTTATCTTAGTCGATTGTCTGTTTCAACTAAGCCAATTGCACTTGTATTTAGTTGGTTGCCTGGCTCCCCACCAAGTACTTGAGTTAGTTGATCTTCCATCTAGTCAACTGACCTACGTTGCATCTAAATCATGTGACAGTAGCAAATCCAATCAAATCAACAATTCTCTTCACTTCCTAAATTCTGATTGTTCCATCAATCAACTATTCTTGCTCTTCGGTTGACTACCTAATCAAATAACCCTACAAATAAAAATATTTTATTCGCTAGCAATCCATCTTAGGTTGATTACCTAGTTGATTCAACCATTAATGGATTGAATTCTATTGATACAATCAACCTCTAGAGTTTATGTTTGACAATATATCATGTCTAATCAAGATTGACCAAGGGATTGATCCAAATAAATCAAGGATGATCAGATGTTTGGAAGTGAGTAAGTGAGAAGTCTAAGCAAGTCAAAATTGACTGGATGCTTGGCGAATTGGTAAAAAGTCTAGTAAGGTTAAAGTTGATCGGATGACTAGCAAAGGAAAAATCTAGTCAAGTCAAAATTTATTGGATGACTAACAAGGGTAAAGTTCAGGCATGTTAAGGTTAACTGGATGTCTAGCAAAGGAAAAGTCCAGGCAGATCAAGGATGACTGGATGTCTGACAAGTGACAAGTCCAAACAGGTCAAGGTGATTGGATACTTGGTAAAAAAAAATCCTAAGGGAGTGAACTTTAGGTGGTGAGAATTCTTGGAGAGGTAAACTCCAAATAAGTGTTCGGGCACTAAACAAGGGTTCGGTTGATCGGATTATATGATCGACTGAAACATGGGTTCGGTCGCCCAAATTGTTGAGTGTCAAAAATGTTGACGTGGCAGGATGACATGGCAGATGATGTGTCGAGGGATGAGCCTCAAATAGCCGGCATGGCATGGATAAGCACTGACCTTATGATGTGGCGGTTGATGTGGCGTGGATAAGCACCAGCCTGATGATGTGGTAGCTGACATGGCATGGAGAAGTACTAAAGTGTTGACGTGGAAGTTGAGTCGGCTGAGATGGTGCTAGATAAGCTTCAGGAAGGTGACATGGCCAAGGATAAACAACCAGCAACTGACGTGGCCAAAGATAAGATTTGATCCGGATAAGGCTTGATTCATATAAGATAAGAATATATTCAGATAAGTTGTGGATTGGTCTACTAGATAGGCTTGTTCGGTTGACCAAAAAAAACATATAAAAGAAACTCGATTTAGAAGACTCAAAAAGTCAATTATCATCCAAACTTCTCAAGTTTTGTGCTCGAAAAGTGCCAAGAGATTCTACGTGTGTGATCCAAGAAGGTCCAGGATGAGTGTCGGCGTGCTCAAGACTTCTAGAGGAGATATACACTTGTTTATCTTCTATTACTTATAGTTCTATTTTTATATTAATTGTGCTTGTGCTTACTCAATTGTGTTAGAGGTTTCTTCACCTCCGGAAGGTATCCGGAAAGGAGAAAGTTAGTGGACATGCGCCTCCTATACATAGGCATTGGATTACCAACCTTGGGGGTTGGGAACCAAATAAATACGGTGTGTATTCTTCTTTTTATTTCTACATTTCTGTTGTGTATTAACTGTATAGACAAGAACGAACATGACTCAAAAATGACAAAAATCTCCCCCCCCCCCTCTAGCACATCCAATAGTCCTACAAATTCATCCTTTAGTCAACTAGATTATTGTCTTTAACAAACTCTAATGTCAAGTTCTCACCTAAGTCAAGTTTGATCAAAATCAAAAGTATAGGTCACTCGTAAACACTCGTCTCACTTAGACTTTACTACCAAGAGACTACCCCTTAGGGACTTCCTTATATTGCCAAGAGGTCCTACCTTCGGGACTTCCTATGACAAGAGAGTTTGTCTTCATGAATTCCTTCTTTGCTTAGTATCTACTAATCTTAACCTACCATGATTTCCCCTTGATAAGAGGTCTAGCCTCTAGGACTCTACCATTTGTCTATGTTGGTGCAATCAGCCTCCAGGGTTTCGATGTTTCACAATATACATGTGTCTCGTCAAATATTGACTAAGAGTCGATCTAAATATGACTAGATATTTAAAAATGAGTATGATGAGAAGTCTAATCAGGTCAAGGTTGACCATATGATTAACAAAGGAAAAGTCTAGTAAGATTAAAGTTGACCAAATGACTAGGAAAGGGAAAGTCTAGTCAGGTCAAAGATGACCAAATGACTAGTAAAGGAAAAGTTCAAGCAGGTCAAAGATGACCTGCTGTCTGGCAAGTGTAAAGTCCAAGTATGTCAAGGTTGACTTGATGTTTAGCAAAGAAAAAATCTAGGCATGTCAAGGTTGACCTCATGCCTGACAAAGGAAAAGTCTAGGCAGGTCAAGGTTGATATGATATCTAACAAAGGGAAAGTCTAGGCAGATCAAGGATGACCTGATGTCTGGCAAGTGGCAAGTCCAAGCAGGTCGAGAAGACCAAATGCTTGGTAAAAGGAAATTCCTAAGGGAATGAATCATAAGTGATAAGAAGTCTTGGAAGAGTGAACTTAGAGCAAAAGATAAGCCAAGTATGTCAAGTAGACTTACAAGATTAAGCTTGCATTTTTGTTTGTGTTTTATATGGATGTTTTGCAGGAACCTGAAGCTGGAAGCAAAACGAAGAGTAAACAAACGCAACCGGACAAAGCTGGACCAAGTTCAAAATGAACCAGACTTGACTCGGGTTAAACCGGACCCGAATCGGTCTAGTCGATTAGATAATTGATTCGGTAAACTGAAAAATCCATCCGGTTAATTGATTGGGTGCATTCAAAGGGCATAGGGCCTCAAGGAAGATGACTTTGAGGGGAGGTCAAGCTATAGGGGTAAATCTTCATTGAGCTATGAGGGTTGAGTGACCTATACAAATGGAGGACGAGGTGTCGAACTCAACCTTGGTGAACTTGACATTAAGAGGTTGTAGTTAGGGTTTACTAGTCAACTGATAATGGAGCCTAGTTAATTGATAATTAAGAAACTTGGGTTGACTAGGATCACTACAAAAAAAATGAGATTAGCGACGAAATTATCCGTCGCTAATGGGTCGCTAATTGGGAATAGCAACCGATTAGCGACGAATATACACCGTCGCTCGAAAATGGATCGCTAATGTGGTTTAGCGATGGAATTTAAACTTTCATCGCTACATCATTTTAGTTTCCGTCACTATAGACTACCAACAAATATTAAAAATGTTGTCACTAATGTCAGGATTATTTTGGGGTTAGGGGTTCGGGTTTTAGTGACTAAAAATTAAAGTTCGGCGCTAATTAGCGATGGAGTGGAAAACATCCATCGCTAATTAGCGACCGAACTGTAAATGTCCGTCGCTAAATCCAGGGTAATTTCGAGGTTAGGGTTCAGGGTTTTAGCGACGGAATATTAAATTTCGTCTCTAATTAGCGACAAAAACTAAAGTTTTGTCGCTAAAACTAGGGTAATTCCGAGGTTAGGGGTTAGGGTTTTAGCGACGGAATTTAATATTCCATTGCTAAAACTAGGGTAATTCTGGGGTTAGAGTTTTAGTGATGAAATTTAATTTTGGTCGTTGATTAGCTACGAAATTTAATACTCCATTGTTAAAAGCAGGGTAATTCCAAGGTTAGGGGTTAGAGTTTTAGCAATGAAATATTAATTTTCGTCGCTAATTAGCAACGAAAATTAAATCCTGTCACTAATTTTGATAAATTTTCCAGCAGCACCTCCCCTATTTTTGTATTGTCCCCTGTTTACATATACAATCTAAATCTATACCATCACAAATGATGGTTTTCACATATTCACAAACAATACAAATACACATTCACAAATGATACAAATACAACATAACATAATTCTTTTACATAGCTCTCAATCCATACCATCACAACGATGATTTTAATAACACATAAACAACATAATACAATTCCTTTACATAACTCATCACAAACGATACAAATCCACACTCATTTATATATTCACAAACGATAGAAACTCATCACAAACGATACAAATCCACACTCATTTACATATTCACAAACGATAGAAACTCATCACAAACGACACAAACATGAATATCAAATCTAATCCAATTCAAACGATATATACATATCAAATCCAGTTCAACAAATATGATTATCCAATAATAAACATTTGAATAAAAACATATACATCTTACCAACGATAATAAAAACATCCTTCTAGCAAACACATCTAATCTAACTCCAAAACTAACTAGTAGTATCCAATCCTGCAAAAAAATATAATACAATAGGTTATTAATAAAATAAGAAAAAAATAGTCATACATCATTATAATTATGCAAAATAAATTTAATTTAAACTAAACAAGGTGACACACTATAATAAAAAACATGTAACTAAACAATAGTTTTACAAGTTTAAAAAAAAAATACCTGAATGCTAGTTTGAATATCTGCTGATAGTGATATCTGATATATAATTTGATTGCTAGTCCTGAAAAAAATGTAATATAATTATAGATGCATATAAAATGAAAAATTAATAGATTTATTTTGTATGTTTCATGAGTGATAAACAAAAAAAAAGTTAAAGGGCAACACACCTATCAGTTAGCTACTGATTAGTATCGTGAGGGGATCTGAGTCTTCTTAGAATCAATACCATGCGGTGTTTGACTCATTCGAACCATGAATTCTCGCATTTCCTATCCAATTTCCTCATATCTTATTTGAGCTTGTCGAGACTCTTCAAATTGTTGCTCTAATGTCGAGAGTTGATTCTTCAAACCTAGGTTTTCTTCCCTTAAGGCTTGTACCTCAATAGTTGATCCGCTGGGATGACCCCTGGCTCTATGAGTCATCACATACGACTCTCGCCTGGGATCCAATATCGTAGAGGGAGGAGATATTTTTCCCTCCACCGACCACATCATAATAAAGCTTATTTATCTGGTTGGTGGATAGAGTTTGCAGCTTATCTCCCTCTGTAGCAAGCTGAGACACTTGTGCAACTCTAGCAGCCATTTGATCTTATTTAAATAAAAAAATAATCATATCAAATATAAAATTAGAAAAATTTATATTCTTACGTCTACCTCTTTCAATCGAGGATCGACAAATGTGTCATCTTTTTGCT
>JBBUKS010000002.1:8078636-8092682 GCA_038050645.1 Hedychium gardnerianum | reverse complement strand
CTCAACCATCACTAATACTCTCTACACAAATCTAGGTAGATTACTTACTAGTGGTGGTCAATGGTGAACTAGCAACTTCTATCTCCTCCAGGAACTCCCGGAGCCCAACTGATCAGTCAGATCTAGCCGAAGTGTCTGACCCAGATGACTAATGGCAATACATCCCGATCTGGCAGAAATGACTATGAGTGGAGGGGCATAATCTCAACTTCGACAATCCCTCAACACTCCGACGTCAATGACTAATTTGTAACAGAAGTGATAAGCAACTGCTCTAGTCACTAGAGTAGAGGTGACCGACGGGGTGGTCAGATTCCTTCAACCCTGATTGTGGCCGATGGCGTTGGGCGTGGCAATGGCCTAGTGGTGTCGGAGGAGAGATGGAGAAATGTCGATGAGATGGGGCTGCCGGTGGAACAAATATCAGCTACCAACCAGATCTACGGCAAGTTGCGGTGGCCGGAGGATTGGCGAAGTGGAGTGGAAATCCAAAATTCTGATCTCACTTATCGTGGCCCTGTTGCGATTGGCGTCTGTGGCCGGCGACGATGGCTATCTGCTGGCATCAATTGATGGCGTCGGGCGAAGAAGAAAAGGAGAGAAACTGGCTGGTGGAGCTGCTGCCGTGGCTTGCGAGCTGTGACTAGCCGGGTCTGGCGACGATAGCCAGCGGCCAATGGTAAAGGAGAAAAGGGGTGGCGGTGATCGGCGATCGTAGAATGGAAGATCGGGAGTATGAGAGATGGGCGGCGGTGAGGAAATCAGAGAGGAAATAAGAGGATCGGGGAAATGAAATACAAATAAAAAGGAACATAGGGTTTTTAATATTTAATCTTAGGTTTATTAATTAAACTTTAGGTTAAATTAAAACAATCAATTCCCACTTAAATGGGTATTTCAAACTGGCCTTATAAAAATCTATTCTTTATATCCCCGTGAACTTCTCTAAATAGCTCTGATTAAATCCCGAAGAATTTCTAAAAATCTCCAAAAATTCTTTTAAACTTATTCCTCGATCAACCCACATTATTTATTAATTTTTATTTATCGTATTTAACAATTAATGATCTGGCAAAGCTAGGGGCGCCTCCAAGTGTTGGGGGCGCCTTGGTTGAGCTGACTCAGCTTCCAGATTTCATCCTCTGCAACGGGTCTTCAGTGACGGTCAGAGGCGCCTCCATTACTCTGAGGCGCCTCCATTACTCTGAGGCGCCTCAATCCAATTGGAGGGTGAGGCACCTCCGAGCCTTGGGGGCGCCTCCATCAATTGGTGAGTGGGGAGCCTCCGAACCTTGGGGGCACCTCCAACGCCTAGCGGTCGAGGCGCCTCCAGTTCTTCTGGATGTCTGGGTGATCTCTGGTCATCCGAAGTTGAGCTCACCTGAACCCAACTCTGACCTTTTTCTCGAGTAGGCTTCCTCCTTGGCTTCTCGTCCCTCAGATCGCATCCTTCTCGCCTCGCATCCCTCGGACCGCGTCCTTCTCGCTCCACCGGTGTACTCTTCCGTAGCTTCTCGTCCCTCAAATGCACCGAGCCCATCGACTCGCTTCTCGTGTCATCCTTCTCATCCGCTGCGTCTTCCGCTCGACTTTTGTGTTCCCAAGTTCTTGCACACTTAGACACAAGGATCAAAACAACACGGGACCTAATATAACTCGGTTGATCAAATCAAAACTACCTTGGGGGTACTTACAGTTAACTCTTATCCTCGTGCCACATCAGCTAGATAGTCCTTATCCCATGCCACGTCAGTCATCCGTATGGGTGAGCAAAAATTTAGAAAAACTGAACAAACTAATCGAACCAATCGAATTTAAAATTTTAATTCAATTTTTTTGATCTATTCGGGTTTTTTTTCTAAAAAATTGATTAATTTGATTAATTCAGTTCGGGTTCGATTTTAAAATTTTTTATTCGATTAAAATGAATAGATTGAATAAATCAAGATTTTGAACTAAATTAAAATTTTAAACCCTAATTTTTAGATCGAAACCAAGTACTAACCGAATTTTTAGACCCTAATTAGAATAATTCGATTAATTCAGTTTTCAACCGAATTAACAGATATTTTATCGGTTCGATTTGTTTGATTTTTTGAGAAAATTCGATGGGTTTGGTTAGTTCGAAAAAAAATTGGCTTGGTTCGATTCTAATCGAATTCTCACCCCTAGTCATCCAAGACTTATCCCGTCCACCTCAAATGTCACATCAACACACTGGACATCTCATTTGACACCTCATCATATGGTCGACTGAACTTTACCATTTGGTCTATTGAACTATTCGATCTACCAATCAGCCCAATCGGTCTACCGAACCCTGCAAAATAAGGTTAGCATGAAATATGATATTAAGCAAAATAAAATTTGATAGTTACTTAATTGTCTGATCTTGACTTCAAAATTCGAGTGGAACTCTTAGTCGGATTGACGCCTAAGGTTATCCCCTATAACGAGGACTTGTCCTTACCATTCTTCTTTTCAAAAGAATCTCTCCACCCCAGGAGCTTACCTTAGCTTATCATTTATCAAACATCTGGTCCTCTAAACATAGTTGGACTTCCTCTACTCAGTATCTGATCACTTGACTCGATGTTCGATCCTCACTAACCCATTGAATCCATCTTGCTAGATGTCCGGTCCACTGACCCATCTAGACTTCGGTGTCTAGTGTCCTTGATCTGTTAAGACTTCCACTGCCTAGTATCTAATCTAGATGACATACTAGGACTTTCACTTGTTTAGTATCCAGTCAGCTTTGACCTACTAGGGCTTTTGTGCTTGAGTTACCTGCACACTTAATAGGGCTATTAGATCACAATAATATTTAACTTTGAACCTTTATCAACATCAAAACTTATGTTTGATTATATGATGCTTCTTGCACCAACAATCTCCTCCTTTTTGATTTATGAGAATCTTGTTCAAAGTTAAGTAAATTAAGTTTAATTTTCAAAAACTCCCCCTCAAACTAAACTCTCCTCCTAAATTTAATATCCCTGAAGTTTTTGAAAATACTTCAAATTTTCAACACTTAAAAACTTTTAACTTTTAACCTTATTTTATCCCCCTTTGACATATATCAAAAAAATTGGGAGACACTAGAAAACAATAATTTTTGAAAAAGTTTTCAAAAATATATTTCTCAAAAGATAATAAGTTAAGTGTATGGAGATAATTTTTGAAAGAACATTGAAAGCACACTTAAAGTATTTAAAACACTTAAGAGTTTCAAAATCATGGGATTTTTTAAAAAAATCAAGTCTTTGAAAACACTTAGAATATTTTTAGAGCACTAAAAATGTTTTTAAAAAGTTTTTCAAATAATTTTTAATAATATTTTTAAAGTACTTAAAAGATTTTCAAACTTTTGCTAAGTACTAAAAAATGCTATTTTTCAAAAATATTTTGAAGTTTAGAAAATAAGTTTTTCAAAAAATTTGAATTTCTAAACATAAATTTTCTATTTAAAAAAATATTTTGAAACAAGATTTTTCAAGTAAGAAGATTGTCAAAACATATTTTGAAATTCTAAATAAGAAGATTTTCAAAAAAAAATGAAATTTTAAATAAGATTTTTCAAGTAATAAAATGATTTTTCAAGAATATTTTGAAATTCTAAATAAGATTTTTAAATTTATTTTTAATAATATTAAAAAATTATGAAACTTGAATACTTTAAAAAAAATATCAATGCTTTTGAAATTAATCAATAAAGGAACGAAATTAAACAAAATACTAAGCAAGGTTATGTGGGTTCTTAGTCCAAACATCATTTTGAGTTAAACCATTTTTAAAACATGATTAACCGACTCTAGATAAAAATAATATTTGAAAATAAAACAGCTAATAAATTGTCCTTAAAAGAATGTCTAACTTCTTTTCCTTGACTCAAGTGATATTAAGTGATCATCAAGTCTAGTTTGAAGTTAGTCACCTAAGTTATTAATTTGTATTTATACTTCTTGATTCATGTTGATGCACTTAATCTACATTTGGAATCAGGAGTAGAGTCCTAACATCTCACGCCCATCTACGTTGCTTATTACACAATCAAGTTAAACCTAAGTGTTGTGAGATGCAATGCCTCCTTAAAACTATATGTGCGTGATTTTAAAGGTAAGACCTAGGCTAAATCTATTTTGCAAATAATAAATAAACTATAAATACGTAATTTTATAAAAAAAAAAATAATAGCCTATTCTACTAAGAACATTCCTAACTATCTTTTGAGTGTGCTAAACTCAACCTCAGGTAGGGTTTTGTGAAAATATCAACTAGGTTTGACTTAGACTCAACATAGTCAAGTACAATGTCACCCTTAGCTACATGATTCCTAACAAAGTAAAGTTTTACTTCTATGTGTTTAGTTCTTGAGTGATGTATAGGATTTAGTTAGGTTGATTGAGCTTATGTTGTCAATCAATACTTTAGTGTTTTTGTAGTTTAATTGGACGTCTTTTAATGTGTGCATCATCCATAACAAATGAGATACACATTCTCCCATTGTTATATACTCTACTTCAGTAGTTGATAATGCAACACAATATTACTTTCTACTACATCAACTAACTAGACTTTGTCCTAAAAGTTGGCAACTGTCACTTGTGCTTTTTCTGTCTAGTTTACTACCTACATAATCTGAGTCAGAGTATCCTACTAAGTCAAAGTTGTTGGTCCTAGAGTACCAAATTCACACATTTAGTGTACTTTTAATATATCTAATTATTCTTTTTACAATTGTTAAGTGTGATTCTTTGGCATAAGATTGATACCTTGCACAAATACCAACTACAAATAGAATGTAAGGTCGGCTTGTAGTTAAGTATAATATATTGGTGTTGGGAGTACAACAGTGAACTCAAGATTTTGATGTATGACTAAGGTTAAACTTAGATGTGTTGAGATCTAACAAGTTTGTGTTAAGTGTGTAGGAGCAGGTTACCTGACAAATAAGTGAAGTCCTGATTGGGAACCAGGCACTGGCTAAGTCCTGATTGGTTGAAAGCTTCTATCCTATAGTTAATTAAACTCGAAGTAAAAGTTGGACATTTCAAAAAGTTTTTTCAAAAATTTACCTTGATAACACTTATTTTTAAATACATTTTTTATGTTTTCAAAATTTATCTATTGTCAAAAATATTATCTCTAAATGTGTTCAAAGAACTTATTTTGATAAAATTGTTTTAAAATTTCTGATAACTTACTTTTGAAAATTCTTTTCTTATGAACTTAAGGATAGATTGAAAACTTAGATAGAAATATTATTTGCGAAAAGTCGACATTTTGACTTTTCGATCGCTCGAACATAATACAGGCAATTGAACTTTAACCACATTGAATTCAAACGAGTTAACCAGAGTGAAAATTTAGGACTCGATCGATCAAAGATATCTCTGGTCACCCATATCCCAACCGTCATAATGAATTACCATTTATGACGGAGGTAAAAATTAGGTTCATGGTCGACCGGGAAGTACCTCCAGTAGCCCGCTTGAACTTGAACGGGCACCTTGATTAGATGTACGGGGTTAACCGGGTATCCCTCCGATCGCCCAGACAGCCTTTATATAAGAGACCTCGAACAGCCATCGAGAATTCATCTGTAACCCTATTTTCTTCTTCCAAACTCGATTTCAACTCCCTTTCGAGCCTGTTTTTTATCCATACCACGAGTTCGAGTCTTCTTTTTCCGATCATCATGCCTAGGTAACGACGTTTTCCTCAATCTTTGTCAAAGTTTTATTTATCTATGAAAAGTATCTTTTTCTTATGATTAGTAATTTAATTTATTTGTTAGAGCCAAACGTAGAGCTCCTGAGGCTAGCACCTCATAACATCCTTCTGCAGACTCTAAGTTTCCTTCTGAGGGCCATAGGCTTAGGCATGAATAACATACCTATGTATCCATGTCATCTAGGTACATAAGTTGGCTGTTTTTCACTACTCATTGTGCAAACGTGATAGTGATCAGAGCCTACTATAATCTGTCCACACATGTTTACTGCAACAAACCAGTAAATCTTTATCTGTGTGACGAGTTTTATAGCAACTTGACTAGAGTAGACAACATTTCATACACGTCTAGAGCTAGAGGTGTTGATATTATTTCCACACCTGATCTAATTGGGGAACGCCTCGAGTTCAGTCCTTCAGCCTCCACATTCTATTGCGTCCCTTGCACTAGTCTACCTTTTTCTGACCCTTACTCTCACATTTCCTTGGACCTCATTTACTCTTACTTCTTTGGTAGTGAATGGACCCTGATCATCGTCAACTTCATCTATGGCCAACTTAGAGCAATAGATCATGTTTTATACAAGGTCCTCGTCTCATGCATCTTGCCCATCAACACCAGAGACCTTACAATCATGCGACCCTTCTACTCATTTTTATTATATGTACTTAGACATAGGTTGGATCTAAACTTTAGCCTGCATATCTTCAGATTCATTATCTATCACTCTAGCATAGCTACCAGCAGTCAAGTCCATATGTTATATTGTCATATTTTGACTCGTATTTTTGCATCACTAGGGATTAATGTTTCTCAAGGTAACATCAAACCCTTGACAAAGTTTGACCAGATAGGATTTAGAAATTTTAGCCTAACTAAAATGGTCCTTAGAGAGAACACTTTAGTCTGTAAAGATGGGAGGCACCCTCTATCTCCGGAGATAGACGAGATTTTAGCTTAGTTCAACGTCGACGTAGATCAGGTACCAACACCTCCACCATAGTTGAATCTAGAGGAAAGAGTGCTTCGTCTTAAGGAGAATGTCACTGGCGAATTTCAACATGCGAACACTCAGCTGTAGGAGATTATAGAGATGATGCGTAGGAGCCAATAGCCCCTTCCTCCTTCTGACTAGATCAATCTTAGCTTATCTCTTTAGTGGACCTGGAGTTGACTTTATTTTAGATATATGACTGACTTATGTTGACTCATTTTTGGACTTGTAGTTGACTTTATTTTAACTATTTTGGACTTGTAGTTGACCTGTGTTGACTTTCTTGGACTTATGGATATTTGGTATTTTATTTATCTTGAATGTCTTCACCTATTATGCCTTGACTTATTTTGTTGTACTTATCTTTATAGTTGAATTCTAATTTACATCTGAATTATTGCTTGATTTAAATTTACTTGCTTAATCTAGCTTTATTTAAGTTTTGAATTGATTCTCTTGACTCAAGTAATATTAAATCTTTTTGCAAAATCATAGCTTTATCTACTTAACCAATTTTGATGTATGAAGAGGGGGGGGGGGAGAGAGAAAAAAAATCAAGGGCTAGTCAAGTCTACCAGTTTAATTATGTCTTTAAATTTAAAATTGTGTTAAGTTGTTTCAAAATTTTAAACCTCCAAAATTGTTAAGGGGGAGTTAAGATTAACGGGGAGTTATGATTAAAGTTTGAAATTAATATATTCATGTATGTTTGCACTAATATCATTTCATTTTCATACATTGAATATAAAATTCCATAAAACTATTCATGTTTATTTTTGAACTAACTTTAACTTAGTTTTATACTATCCAAAAGAGGGAGATTGTTGATATTAGGAGTACAACAGTGAATCCATGATTTTGATATATGATTAAGGTTAAAGTTAGATATGTTGATATCTAACAAGTTTGTGTCAAGTGTGTAGGAGCAGATTACTTGATAGATAAGCAAAATCCTGGTTGGGACCAGGCACTGGATAAGTCCTAGTGAAGCTAGGTAAATGAATTCTTGGTTGAGAACTAGACACTGACTAAGTCCTAGTAGAGCTAGGCGACTGAAGCACTGATTGGAATCAAGTAGGAGAAAAGTTTTTGGTTGAAAACCAAGCAAGAAAGTCCTAGTTGGGAACTAGGTGGATCAAGTCCAAGTCAAGTCAGCTAGGAGCTGAAGGCTTGACAAACAAGTCTAAGTAGAGTTAATTGGGAGCTGAAAGTTTGACAAACAAGTCCAAGTGAAGTCAGCTGGGAGTCGAATGCTTGACAAACAAGTCCAAGTCAGATGGTCCAGGCTATCGTAGCGAGGTTGGAGCGACCGAAGATGCTTCTAGGGGATCGGTAGAAGATGAGATCCAACGATCTAAATGAGGTCGTCAAGATCAAATATGACCATACTCTAAGCGACTGGAGGGATTCCAGTTGACCGGAGAACGCGGATGATGCTATATATCGGATAGATCTTGCAACCACGTCAATAGCTTCTAGGCGACCGGAGAGGCTCCAATCGACCAGAGCTTGCCACATCAACAACGGGAGGGCTATAAAAGGAGGCTTGAGGCAGATCTTTCATAATATCCCTTTTCATCTTGATACAACTTTGCTCATGCTCTTGGTGCTCTTGTGCTTTCTATCTTGCGACGACGACACACTATAACTTAGAGCTTCAATTCCTAAACGACAACACCTAGCGTATAACCTTTCATTTCTTTACTATTGCCATACTTGTGTTTTTGTGTGCTTAATTTTTTAAATTCTTTTATCTATGAGTTTTCTCCACCTGTAGAGTCTTTCTGGAAAGGAGAAATTAGAAATAAGAATCACATTTTTTAATTGCTGTGTGTGTCAACTTTCTGCTTTGGTTGATAAATTGCTAAACAAATTTTGCATGTTTACATTGTTTGTTCCGCTTGATTAAACCTGTGTTAACTTAACTTTTAAATTATTTTCACTGTGCTACTTTGCTTATTCTATTGTTTTTAGTTAAATTTTAGCTCGTAAAATTCGTAATGCTATTCACCCCCCCCCCCCCTCTAGTATGTAGTTCGATTTTACATAATAGACTACCTATAACACTCCTATAGAATTTTAAGTCAACTAATTTTCATTCTAGGTCATTAACAATTTTTACATTTGTTGTCATAGATATATTAATTTTTTAGCATTTTTCATACCAATTTTTTAAATTAAATCCTTGGCATATTTATTTTGAAATACATAATTTCCATCTTTTATTTGTTTTATTTGTTATCCTAAAAGGAATGTTAATTCTCCTACTATGCTCATTTCAAATTCACTTTCCATTAAGATTATAAATTCTTTTAAGATTTTTGTGTTGGTTGAACAAAAAATTATGGCATCTACATATATTTGGGCTATGAATATGTCTTTTTCAAGGGTTTTAACAAATACGGTTGAGTCAATTTGTCCTTGTTAAAACCCTTTTGACACTAAGTAGGTTGACAATCTAACATACCAAGCGCTAGGTGTTTGTTTTAGACTATATAAGACTTTCTTTAGCCTAAATACATGGTTTGGGTGGTCTAGGTGTTCAAATCTTGGTGGTTGACTTATATAAACTCTTCTTTTATAAAACTGTTAAGAAATACAGACTTGACATTCATTTGATATAACTTGAATCTTTTATGTGTTGCATAGTCTAGCAACATTCTAATGAACTCAAGTCTAGTTAATGGTGCATAAGTTTCAACATATTCTGAGCCTTGTACTTGACAAAATCCCTTAGCCATTAAGCTGACTTTATTTTTAATAATTTCACCTTTATCGTCAAATTTATTTCTAAAGACCCATTTAGTATCAATAATAGACTTATATTTAGGTAAAGCTACTAAGTCCCAGACTTGGTTTCTTTCGAATTGGGCTAGCTTTTCTTGCATTGCTATTACCCAATCATGTCAGGTAAGGCTTCATCTATGGTTTTAGATTTGAATTTAGATATTAATGCAATTTGACTCGTGTTTATAATAAAATGATCATGTTCTGACTCCTATAGTTGGGTCACCCAAATTTTGATCAACTGGATGACTTGAACTTATGCGGGATGTTCTTATGGTTGGATTAACATTTGGTTCTTCTTGTTCATTTGTATTTGATTCAAGTCTAAGTTCATCATCTTCTAAGTTTACATTGTTCGGTTCATTATTTGACTTTGGTTTATTAAATTTATTAGGGTCATTTTCTTCATCAAATATAATGTTAGTTGTTTCTTCAACTTTTAAATTGTTTTTATTATAGACTCTATAAGTTCTACTAGTTATTGAATATCCTAGGAAAATACTATTTATTGATTTTGATGTAAATTTTCCTAAGCAGTCTTTTGTATTTAAAATGTGTACTTTGCATCCAAATATTCTTAAATATTTTAAAGTAGGTATTTTATTATAATAAATTTCATAAGGGGTTTTATTATAAAGTTTATTGATTAAAATTTTATTTTGAATGTAACAAGTTGTGCTTATTGCTTCAGCCCAAAATTGGTTAGGTAAATTGTACTCATTTAATATAATTCTAGTTGCCTCTTCTAATGTTCTATTTTTTTTCTGCTATATCATTTTGTTGAGGAGTTCTAGGACAAAACAATTCATGATGGTATCCATTATCTAGACAAAATTTAGTGAACCTATGGTTTTCAAATTCTCCTTCATGATCACTTCTAATTTTTTTAATTTTTATATCTTTTTAATTTTTGATTAATTTACATAAATTGTTAAATTGTTCAAATGTTTTATCTTTATGTTTTAAAATTTTTACCTAAGTAAATCTTGAGTAATCATCGATTATTACTAAGCAATATGAGTTTCTTCTTAGTGACTTAGCCTCATGTGAATCGAATAGGTCTAAGTGTGGAATTAGTTCGATTTAGGTTAGTTAATTTGTGTGATGACTTAGTTTGTTTTCTTTGTTGACAAACATTACAAATTTTACTTTCTAAGTTCCTTAATTTTGGTAAGCCTCTAACTAATCCATTTTGACTCATTTTTGAAATGAGTCTTAGGTGGGTGTGACCTAGTCTCCTGTGCCACAATTATATTTCCTCTTACTGTGTCAAAGAACACTTAAGTGAGGAGATAGGTAAATTAATTGAATAAATATTGTTCTTCCTAATTCCCTTAAGTGTTATATCAGGGCATTCAATATTCATAATCAAACATTCAAAGGGTGAAAATATTACTACATAATTAGTATCACATAACTA
Organism: Hedychium gardnerianum; assembly: GCA_038050645.1. Taxonomy (NCBI): domain Eukaryota; kingdom Viridiplantae; phylum Streptophyta; class Magnoliopsida; order Zingiberales; family Zingiberaceae; genus Hedychium; species Hedychium gardnerianum. The sequence continues at coordinate 8,081,744 of JBBUKS010000002.1, read as the reverse complement.
ACTAATGCTAAGTAAATTAAATTCAAAATTTTCCACTAACAAAACTTTATGAATAATGAAATTTGGTTTTAATTCAATATTACATGGTCTGATTACCTTAAGTTTGTCGTTATTTCTGAAAGCTAATACTGATCCTCGGTTCTTAAGTTTTAACTTCGTAAATTTCAGTCCGTCTCCAATCATATGCCTGAAGCACCCACTATCCAACATCCATTGATCTAAACCTTTATGTTTCTACACATAAGGTATTTGATTTGGATCCAACTTGTATTCAGAGTTTAAAGGGTTGATTGATTTTTACTTTATTTTTCATCTCACACGTTCTAGATTATCAAACAAGTTAGTCCTATATGTTTTATGAGATGATTTTTAATTTTACTTGATTAAAATTAATTTTGAATTTTAGAAGATTATTTGATCCTGGGTTAGATTCAAGTTTAACCTTCAATCAATTAAATGGGCATTTCCAAAGTTGTCTTCTAGGTCGTGGTGAGACACATGAGCCTTCTTAATCAGATCAATACCACTTCTTAAGACAAAGTCAGCTCTAGAAATTGTACACTTAGTTAACATAATGAAAAACTCTAATCTAACTAGTTAGGATGTGGTGAGGTAGCTTTCGTCAATTCCTCTTAGCTAAGTGCACTAAGTTGGATACTCCTTATCCAACCCAGACACACTTAGACTAAGTCTCCCTAATGTACTATCATCTCATCACGTCTTGATACTAGATTGTCAAGAATCAAATAATCTTATTTCATATATAGCCATTCTAACTTAAGTAGAAAATTAAATTAACATGCATTAATTAATTCAATCAAGCATGTAATTTATCTAACATAGAAAATAATTTTTCTATTGTCTCCCCCTAGATCATGACTTTGATAAGGTCTATCCAAGTAGTGAATTTGATCCTTGGGGATCTAATACTGATTTGGTCCTACTTGATTAATCAAACTCGATTTTGGGACACATACTTGGACTCATTTTCTAGCATTCTGATTAAGTAAAGACATATATGACTTGTATCGAGTCTTAGCTTTGAATCTAAGTCTAGATATGTTGTATACGTCTCTTTGAGTTCCAAGTATCATGTTTAGGTACTTGGAGCCCTATGTGAACCGTTCCAACGATCCCTTAAGTTTTACAACTTGACTTTTTATAAGAGAATTCTCTTCCTCAAGTTTTTGAACTTGAATTGAGGTTCCATCCTTAACTTGGTCAATTGAAGGACTAGGGTTAGTCTTCTCTTCAAGGGCTTTTACCTCCTTAAGGAGTGACTTGACATGGACATTAGACTTAGCTAACTTTCGAGTTAAACATGAAATCATGACTTATCATATTTCGACTAAGGGAGAGTTTACCTCATTGTTTGGTTCGTTTGAATCAGATACGGATCTGTGGCTTGACTTGGGCTAGGGCTCGAGTTAGAACTCAGACTCGGGCGCCGACTTGAATTCGGGCTCGGACTCGAATTCATCCATTTGTTCTTTTGCCATTAGCGCCAAGAAGCTTGCTTGAGGTTGTTCCTCCTTGTTTGATTCTTCTGATGAAGATTCGTCCCATGCCGCTTTTAGGGCTTTCTTCTTTCTTTGCTTTTTGACCTCCTTTGTGTTTGGATACTCTGCCTTGTAGTGATCTTTCTAATTGCATCCGTAGTAGGTCACTTCCAACTTGGGCTTCGTGGTTTGACTCAGACCCGATTGCTTGCCTTTTGATCGATCACTTTCTTGATTTCGCACTTGGTGAACCCTTTATTTTTCTTTTTTTAAAACAAATTCCTAGCTTGCTTGCCTTTCTTTTTCACGCGTGGTTCTAATTTCTTCGTCGTTTTTTGAATTTGATTCATCTTCATATTCGAGTTTGGGTCGGGACTTGGGTTTAGATTCCTTGTTCTTGATTTGACCTGCAAGCAAAGTCATACCTTTCTTGGCTTGACTCGAGTTAGTCTGTTCATGTAATTCAAATTCGAAAAAAAAATCGTCTAATTTAATTTTTGAAACATCTCTTGAAACCTTATAAGCATCTAACATAGATGTCCACATAGTATTCCTAGGGAACGCTTTTAGTTCGTACCTGATTATGTCTTGGTTTTTCACTTACTGTTCGATCGAGTGCAGCCCATTGATAATATCGTGAATCTGAGCATGTAGCTAACTTGTTGATTCTTTGTCCTGCATTTTGATGTTATATAATTTATTGAAATAAAGATCTCATTTACATACCTTTGTGTCGGAGTTTCCTTTGTGAAGCTCAATCATCTTGTCACACAAGTCCTTTGCGCTGATGAAGGGATCAACTCAGTTGAGCTCTTCTTTGGACAAACCACATTGGAGGGTCTGTGTTGCTTTGGCATCGACTTTGATCTTCCGTTTGATGTCGACGGTCCATTTGTCACATCCCAACGGTTCTCCTTCTTCGTTGGTGGGTATGTGGATCCTATTTGGATCACGATTCACATTTTCACCTGGGTCATCAGGTGGTACTCCATTCGGCCCTTCCAGTAGCTAAAGTCATTGTCGAAGAAAAGCAGAGGTCGAACCATGAAGTAGCATTCCTGATGGGTCATATAGAATTCTTGCAAAAAAAAAAGAATGTTTCAAGACTTAGTCTTGATTAGTAGTGCGGGAAGAAATAAAATAAATGAAAAATAAAAGAAAATGAAAATTTTGCTCGATTGGTGGTTGCACTAATTCAGAGCACTCCCGCTCTAATACCAATTGTATGATCGAGAGAAGTGTAAAATACGTGAAAAATTAAAATAAATAATAATAATAATAAATAAAATAATATAAAAATCTTAAAATTATAAAATAAAATAGAGGAAAAATTTTGGAGTATTATGAAATTTTCTGGGATTTATTTAGAAACCTATGGAGTAGTTTGGTGTTATTAAGGGATTAATTTGGGGTAAGTTGAAATTGGGGTAATTGAACCCTAAGTTTATATTATAAATAGGGATCACTGTGGAGTTTCTCTCCACTCGACCAATTTGGCCGAGTTCTTCTTCTCCTCCTCCACTCGATCTCTTGCCAGAAACCACGCCGAGCTCCCCGATCGCGATCGCCCACCGCCGAGCCCTCTCTTTGTTTCCTTCTCCGATCGTTC
>JBBUKS010000002.1:8068195-8078536 GCA_038050645.1 Hedychium gardnerianum | reverse complement strand
TGTGTACTCACCACCCCTGCTTTCTATTGTTGTTTCTTTGTTAGCAGGTTGTTGATTGGGTCGCTTGGAGGATATCTACCCACACTGTCCCTATCACATCAACCCTCAAATTTATTTTCGTTGTATCCGGTTTGTTTTTACTTTTTTCGCATTTAATTTATACTCATGGATTGTATAGAGTAATTTGTATCCGGATTTCAGATTGGTCTTTACTCTTGTATTTGGTGTCATAAGCCGAGCCAGCTCGCGATTGTATGTTTTGCTCGCAAATGATATGTTTTGGTTTTTTTCTGATCGTGTGGACCATTTTTAATCTTTTTATTTGATTATATGTGACTTTATATACACTACGTGATTGTGCATACCCGGGTAGGGTATTCTTTTTACTGTTTTATACACTGTGTGGATTTATATACTCGTGTGGGGTATTTCTGTACATTGGTTGTCATTATGTATCCAAGATATTATCTATCATACAGGGAAGGTGCTGTCCGATTTTCGTCGGATAAGTATCCTCCCGGGGCGTGACATCCCACCTCATAAAACATAATATAAATCAACAATTAATCATATGAGGGGATAAAAATGTTCAATATAAGAGCTAAAAGAATGTACCAAAATGCTACTTATCAATAGCTTTGCAAGCAACGCACATTCTCCAAGTTTCATCCTTCTTAGGCACAAGCAAAACAAGAATTGCACAATGATTCAAAATTTCTCGAACATATCATTTTCTCATCAACTCTTCAACTAACTTTTGAAGCTCCTTTATCTCCTTGAGACTGCTCCTATAGGTCGGTAAATTATGAATTGTTACTCCAGGGATGAAATCAATCTGGTGCTATATTCCCCTAAGTGGTGGCAATCTATCAGGAACCTCATCAGTAAACACATCATCAAATTCATGCAAAAGAGAATTAACAATACTAGGCAAGTTTTACCTTCTTCTCTTCGGAGTAGTTGTGGCAATCAAACACTAATTCTACTTTTTTTTCTCACTCTAAATATGTTTCTGGAACACTTTTATCCGAAAATGAAGGAATCTTCATCTTGATATTTCCTAAGTTTCTATCAACATAATCATTCATTCTTCCTCTTCAACCACCAATTCTAGCATGACCAGACCAACCACTAGAAACTCTATCATCAATGTCCTCAGAAATACCATCTTCATCATCATTGTCGTCATGATTATGTTGCCTAGCCTTTTGTGCAGAAACTCCACTAACTCAGTTCCTTTGCAATCCAGTAATTACAACATCATGTCTCTCCAATCTTTCTAAGATCTGCCTACATCTGATTTCTATGCACTCCAAGTGTTGTCTCAAGGCATGCTATTCAAGTAATTCTCGAGGTCCTGCTTCCTCTCCACTTGTCGCCATTAAAGTAACATGTTGTCACTCAACTCACTAAGGTTAGCAATTTAAAAAATTTAGAATTGAGACAATTCCCTGTAAGTGTTCGTTGACTAATTGAAAAAATCCAAGGGCATAGAATAATGATTAGGATAAAAAATAGGAATTGAAAGAAGAATGCAACTTATAGAATTGATAAACTTGAATTAAGTGTTAATAGAGAATTTGCCAAAATTGAATCTAGGCAAGTGACATAATTGAATCAAGGCTAAATTTAAGAGAATACAGAATTGAAAGATAAAGATACTTAAAATAAGTACTCAAAGAAAATTTGTCAGAATTTAATTTAGGCAAGTGCCAGAATTGCTAGAATTGAATCTAGGCTGGACTTTAAAGGAAATGCAGAATTGAAAGTTAAAGATACTTGAAATAAATGCTGAAAGAAAATTTACAATAATTTAATCTAGGTAAAACATAAAGGAAATGCAAAATTGAATGATAAAGAGTAGTTTAAGGAAATGCAAGTATAGAAATAACAAAATTGAATACTCCATCTTTTGTTGCTTTTATTTTCTTTTTCATTTTTTTATCTAAATTTTGGCCTCCCTTTCTATTTTTTTTCTTCCTTTTTTTTTTTCCAAAAATCACAATTTTCTTTTCTTTCTCTTTTTTGATAGCAACAAAGTAAATACAACTATAGGGTAACTAAAAAAATTCTAAAAGACTAAAAGGAAACCCATGTAGAAAAGGCTTATGTAGACTACATAGCTAATTTGGGTGTAAGTCACCATTACAACTCAAATAAAGGTAGAAATTGAGCTTACAAACCAAAACTATCCCTACTACATAAAAATGAAACTTAAGAGACTAATTAAGCTCATCTAAGGCTTAAATTATGTTGACTGAATAGTATGACTTGATTTTGATCAAATCAGCTTCAATTGTAGCTTTGACCTTAACTTCTTTAATTAGCATATTAAATCTTTCCTTCATCTTTTTAACCTTAGCCCTTGTAATTGGGCCTCCATTTATGCATAATGGATCATCAACAACATCTAGAGTGGGATACTACTTTTTTTTCATGACCTTAACTTGATCTCCATCATTAGCTTGTTGAACCATAACTTGATCTCCATCTTTAACTCTATCAATAATTATCTTCACAGACTGGGCCCATTGCAAATAACTATGACTATTTAGCTTATGGGTCATAATTTGTAAGGATGAAGCATCTCTTCTGGAAAGAGAAGGGATGGGGCAACAGAAGTTTTTTCAACCGTGGGCTGAGTGGAAGAATCAGTCAGCATCATTGTTATTTTCAAAGGAGAAGAATCACATGTATTTATTTACAGAGAGGAATCTCACTTTGATACCATACAAACTCAGGTAAGAAGAAAGAAAAACCTCTTACTCATCTTCATTAATGAGTCAAGAGCTCTTTTTTATAATTACAATAAGAATTAATAAATAAAGAAAAAAAAAGAATGAAAGAAAAACTATTCTACATAAATAAATTATTCTATCAAATTACTCTAATTAATTATATCATATTTACACCCATGATTTGCTCTATATAAGAAAAGATAAAATATTTGATTATTTCCTACAAAACTCGATCCTGCTTAGGTCATAAGGAGATGAAGAAAGTTAATCTCATGCCGATCAGGGAGAAAAGCTTGATTCCGTTGAGGTCGTGGGGAGAATAAGAAAGTTAATCCCGCAACGACCAAGGAGAGAAGCTCGATTCCACTGAAGTTATGGGGAGAATAAAAAACCAATCCTATGTCGATTGGAAATAGAAGCTCAAAACCTCTAAGGTCATAGGGAAAATAAGAAAACTAATTCCGCACCGACCGAGGAGAGAAGCTCGATCTCGCTGAGATTGTGAGGAGAATAAGCCCTCTAAGGTCATAGAGAAAATAAGAAAACTAATCTAATGTTGGATGGGGAGAGAAGTTTGATCCCGCTGAGGTTGTGGAGAGAATAAGAAAATCAATCACGCATCAATTTGGGAGAAAAGCTTGATTCTGTTGAGGTCGTGGGGAGAATAAGAAAGTCAATCGCGCACCAACCAAGGAGAGAAGCGCGTAACTGCTGAGCGCGCGTTGCTTTCCCATTTAAAACTTGTTGTCTTTTCATTTCAAAGATAAGCAGCGGAAATATAAAACACAACACAAAGGTTATTTTGTTTTTACTTAGTTCATAGCTTCAGGCTGTTAATCCAAGACTCGCGATCATTGATCGCGTTGATTGGGTAATCCACTATTGTTCTCTCTCTCCAAAGAAAAAGAGATTCATCTTTTTACAAAAATAAGGTGTGGTAGCAAGCTTACTTCCCTTTAGAATTTAAAGCACGAAGAGACACAATTACGTAAATAAAAATACCGACAAAAGAGTTGCTCAAAGTGACGTTCGTTGTGGAAGTAGAACGGCATCGTAATGACGAAGATTTTGCGTAGAGCGAGAGTAGGAAAGCGTATGACAGTAATGTCTAAAGCCTCTGGTCGAGCCTTCTTTTATAGGCTAGGTTCAGTCTATCGATCATCACGATAACCAGATTTAGATCCTGTCTATCGATCGACTTGTCTATAGGATTGACTTATTGATCCAGCCTTTTACCAGTGTCTTCCCTCCACGTTAGCACCTTGATGTTGATCATCTACCACGTCGGCTTCACAACCCTTATCCCTGATCATGCCTTGTGTCATGTCAGCAAGTCAATTCTTATCCTCGTGTCACATTAGTCAAATGGTCCTTATCCTGTGCCACATCAGTCATCCGAGACTTATCCTGTCTACCTCGGATGTCACATCAATACACAGGACATCTCAACTGATACCTCAGCAAAAGGTCGGTCTACCGAATCGTTCGGTCTACCGAATCGTTCGGTCTACCGAATCGTTCGGTCTACCGAACCATTCGGTCTACCTATCGTTCGGTCTACCGAACCATTCGGTCTACCTATCGTTTGGTCTACCGCTCATCATCCTATCATGTGATTGATAGGACTTTCTTCTGACTTGATCTCCGATCCTCATTGACCCATTAAGTCCATCCTGCTAGATGTCCAGTCCACTGACCTATCTAGCCTTCCGTGCCTTGTATCCTTGATCTGCTAAGACTTTCACTACATAATATCCAATCAAGTTGACCTACTAGAACTTTCATTTGCCTAGTATCCAATCAACTTGACTTGCTAGGTTTTTTTCTACTTAAGCTACCTGCACATTTATCAGAGCTTATTAGATCACAATAAGACTTAACTTTGAACCTTTACCAATATCAAAACTCAGGTTTGATTATATGGTGCTTCGTACACCAACAATCCCCTTCTTTTTTATTTATGACAATCTAGTTCTAAGTTAAGAAAATTAAGCTTAATTTTCAAAATCTCCTCGTCAAATTAAACTCTCCCCCCAAATTTAACATCCCTGAGATTTTTGAAAATACTCAACACTTGAAAAAAAAAAAATTAACTTTTAACTCCATTCCCTCCTTTTAACCTACATCAAAAAATAATTGAGAGACTCCAAAATAACAAATTTTGGAAAGGTTTTCAAAAATATATTTCCCAAAAGATATGGAAATAATTTTTGAAAGAAACATTTAAAGTACGCTATGCAATAGTTTTTGAAAGCATTTAAAACATTTAAGGTTTTCAAAATCATGGGATTTTTTTTAAAGTTTTTTGAAAACACTAAATTTCAAAAATACTTTGAAAATTCTAAATAATTTTCAAGTCACTAAAAATATTTTCAAAAGGTACTTAAATGATTTTCACAAGTAATTTTGAAAGTCCAAATAAGTTTTTTCAAGTGCATGAAAGATATTTAAATTTTTTGCTAAGTATAAAAATGCTATTTTTCAAAAATATGTTAAAGTTTAGAAAATAAGTTTTTCAAAAAGATTTTCAAAATATTTTGATTTTCTAAATAGAATTTTTCAAGTTCTAAAAAGATTTTCAAAAAAATATTTTGGAATTCTAAACAAAAAATTTCAAAAATATATTTTCAAATTCTAAATATTTTTTTTTCCATATTTAACAATATTAAAAATCATAAAACTTTAATACTTGAAAAAAAAACATATCAAGCTAAACTTAATTAGAATTAAGCAATTAAAAGAACGGAATTAAACTGAGCAAGGCTAAGTGGATATTTAGGGTCCAAGTATGCATTCCATTTTGACATAAAACATATTTGAAAAGATAAGTGAAATGCTAATAATTTCAAATCAAACATAGGTTCTACTAAGCAAGTTTAGTTTTAACTAAGTCAAGCATGATTAAAAAATAGACCTAGTCAAATAAGCTAACTTTAATCAGAAAAAGGTGGACGGTGTTGGCTGAAATGCCAAGATAGCATCATATCAAACATTTGCTACTACTGCTGGATGCTCTATTCCTATTGTGTGATTGAGTCAAGATGGTCGTCGATCGAATCGAGGTGCCCGTAGATCTCCCTCCTAAAGCAAGCATAAGGGTCATCTGGCTGAGAAGGGTCTGTCTGAATAAATGAAGGCTCTGGCTGAGTGTAGTTAGGTGGATGCAGCACTAGTAAGCGACTATTTGGCTCAGCTCCTTCAGGCTCATCCTCCTCAAGCTTCACTAGTTGTGCAGGTCGACACTGAGGTTTATAATAGAAGGTATCATCACTCCTTTGTCCTATGCCAGCTAGGGAGAGTGTCATAGGTCCTACTTTGTCAAAGTCTTCAAATAAATACTTGACTCTACCTAATGCAGTGTTTACTCCTAAAGATGCTATGAGCCTAGTGATGATGTGATAATATGTCATATGTACCCTTCCGGAGGTGCTATATCCGAAGTAGTAGATGATGGCTCTAAAAACCAGTAGTCCTATGTTAACATCTAGTTGTAAGTATTCCGGATTAATTTTAATGTTGATCAACCGAGTTAAGTTAGACTCTATTTATTTTAATATCTTGTGTCTAAGTGTGCAGGGACCTAGGAATACAAGAAGTCGAGCGAAAGATGCAGCGAATGAAAAGGATGACATAGGAAGGGAGCTGATGGAGTCAGTGCATTCGAGGGACGAAGAGCTGCGGAAGAGTATACCGGTGGAGTGAGAAGGACGCGGTCCAGGGGACAAGAAGTTGGGAGGAAGCCTACTTGAGAAGAAGGTTAGAGTTGGATTCGGGTGAGCTCAACTCCGGACGACCAGAGCATCACCCAAGTGAGCAGAATGAAGAATGATCAATGTTGAAATTGACCATTCAAGGACTCGAGGCGCCTCAGATGCATTGGAGGCGCCTCAAATGCCCTAATGACTCGAGGCACCTCGGATGCATTGGAGGAGCCTCGGATACATTGGAGGCATCTCGGACGCCAACCATTAGAGGCACCTCGGATGCATTGGAGGCGCCTTGGACGCCCAGGAGCCGTTGCGAAGCGGATAAGCAACGGATTCCACGTCAGCCGACTCAAGGAGCCTCGGATGGTCCAAGGCACCCCCAATTCGCCAAATCAGAAAAATGATCGTTGTGACGAGGATAGAGGTTACTCTATTGGAGGCACCCTCAATCAACCGAGGCACCTCGGATGATGCCACATCAACAAACGATCATTTCGATTAGAATTCTATAAATAGGATTCGTACTCACTGGTTGAAGATAGCACACTCATTCTTAACTTCCAAACTCTGTTTTTACTGTTCATGCTTTTACGGTGTAAGAGGTTTCTCCACCTCTGACTTGTTGTCGAAGAAGGAGTTCTTTTGTGAGCTTTCTAATTGCCTTGGATTAACAACCACCCAGGTTGTAATCAAGTAAATCTCTGCCTCTTCTATTCTTTTATGTTTTCATATTTAATTAATTAGTGTGTTCTTGCTAAGTTCCAAAGCAAGAGAAATTATAATTTTGATTGCAGGATTATTCACCCCTCTAGCCGGTTCACCCGATCCTACACTAGCCTATACCTAAATGCATACATAAGAAACAAATGGTAGGGTCTAATGATTGACTGGTCTTTTGTTGATAGTGGTAGGACACAACTTACAATAAACTTTTATGGTATGTTGTCATGAATGTTTAGGTTGAGTACATATACAAGTTTATGGTAAGGGGCATGGAAGAACTTCTAATGCATCATGTCTGAGGTGAGATGTGCATATGATTCAGGAAGAGGATCAAGATAGTTGGGGAAGCAATAGAACATGTTGTTGGACATTATAAGGTTTAGGAAGCTCCTAATGGTATCAACATAAATAAAGATGTCTTGGGTGGCAGCCCTAGTCCTATAGTGTAGATCCTCTAGAGTGAGATTGTGGTAAATTTTCACACACATATTGAGGTTGATGGTTATAGTAAAATAATTGTGCGAGGGCATAATAGTTGATTATCTCAACTATATTATGACAGTATGCATGGGAAAAGGCATTATCTAAGTATCGTGTGCTTACAATAGCATGGGTTATGGACTTAAAAGACAACTTAAGTTCTTCAAACAGGAACCTATGGTCTTGGTTGGGGTGAGAGGGACCTTGTCAACTCGACATTTTTGACTACAAAGAAATAATAAACGAAATAAATATAACTAATACAAAAATGAAAAGAGGGGCTTCGGGATTTTTACCAAGGCACATTGGAAGATTCAGAGGCTTTGAGTTGTTGGGCAGTGACTTAAGAAGAGAGGAGGCTCGAAGGTTTTGGGGTGAGGTCAACCTTACCCGTCCTCAGTTTTTATTGGGTGGGATTGGTTTACCGATAGGAGGTTCGATAGACCGAACGCTTAAATGTTCAGTTAATCGATTAGTTTCCAACAAAACTTTTTGGATTCCCGAGACCATTGGGTCGACCGATCCATACAAATCGGTCTACCGATTATGGGTTATCAATAGACCAATAGGTCAAGTTAATTGGTCAAACTGATGATCAAACTAATAGTCAACTTTTTGACCAGTTTCGATAGGGGTTATCGGTCTACCGATAGGTCTTGTTTTGTCTTATCTAACACGCGATCTTAGGTGGCCTTCAGAAAGTCAATAGGTTGCCCGAAAATGGTTTTTCGATACACTGAAAGTAAATAAATTTTATTTTAATTTAATAAAGTATTAATTTATCTAAAAGTTATCCCTAAAAAGATGTCTAACCTCTTGTTTCTAGCTTGGCTATCCATAAGATAAATGTTTTCAATAGGTTAGTCAAGTTAAGTGCTGAAATATTGTGAATCATGAAGGATCACTTAACTTGATCAATTTAATATTTTTAGATCTAATTTATGTCGATGCACTGACATAAACATCTGAAATTTGGGCTTAGACCTATGCATCTCATGTCGATCTATGTGGCTCAATACACAAACAAGTTAAACCTAAGGTGTTTGTGAGATGTGATGGCTTCCTAAGTTTATAGGTTAATGATTTCTAAGGTAAAACCTAGGCTAATTCAAAAAAATGAAAATAATACAATAGTATAAAATATTTTATTCTACCTATCTAGCTAGATCTTGATTCCTATAGATTGAGTAATTACATGCAAGTAATGAATAACTTGTTGATTTTAACTTAACATTTTACTCATTCTAAATTATTAATCAAGTTAGTCCTATAGAAAAAAAATGATGAACTAGGTAACAGGTGAACCTGGGGCGACCGGCTCGACCCTACGAAAGTTTCTCATTGGTCGTCAGGGTAAATTGAGAAGTACTCACAGTAGGTGGCCCAGAAGCCCAACATCCTTTGGTTGCGCGTCCCATTTGAAGAAAAAAAAATCCTGCAAATGCGCCATAGCTGGGGATCGTGGGTGCTTAGGTGACAATCTGGGCACCCTATCGCTGCACCATAGCCCCGGGGGCAAAAAAAATGATTAACCAAGTTACATCCAACCTGGGGCGACCGACCCGGCCTCACGAAAGTTTCTCATCTCGATAGTAGGGTAAATCAGGAAGCGCTAATGGAGGCCCATCCAGATGACCAGCATTCTTAGGGTCACTTCTCACTGGAGGGAAAAATCTCCTACAATGCGCCGCAACTGAGATTCGAACCTTAGATCCTTTGATTATCCATTGGAGGGTCTAACCATTGCACCATTGCCCCTAGGGCTATCAAGTTAATCCTATAGGCTTTGTGAGATTATTGTCAATTTTACTTGATTAAAATTAATTTTGAATTATAAAAATTATTTGATCTTGGGTTAGATTCAAGTTTGACTTTTCAGTCAATTAAGTGGACATTTTCAAAGTTGTCTTTTAGGTCTTGGCGAGGCACACGACAACTTCCTAAGACAAAGTCAGCTCCAGAAATTGTATATTTAGTCAACTTAATGAAAAATCCTGATCTAACTAATTTAGGATGCGGCGAGGTAGCTTCAGTCAATTTCTCTTAACTGAGTGCACTAAGTAGGATACTCCTTGTCACGCCCCGTGAGTATATTTATCCGTCGAAAAATGGATAGCACCTCTCCTGACGGCTGACAATATCCTGAATACATAAATACATCATATGTACAAAAATATACCCCACACGGGTATTCACATTCATGCAGTGTAATAGATAAGAAAATACCCTACTCTGGTATACACAACTACGCCGTGTATATAAGGACACAATTAAATCCAGCTTAAAGATTAAAAATGGTCTAATGACCAGAAAACCAAAACATATCATTTGCAAGTCGGCCCGGCTTATGACATCATCAATACATGACCAAAAGACAAATCTGAAATCCGAATACAAATTACTTAATACATTACATGAGTAATAATCAAATGCGGAAAACTAAAACAAACCAAATGCATCGAAAATAAATCTGAGGCTCGATGTGATAGGGACAGTATGAGCAGATATCCTCCAAGCGACTCAATCAATAACCTGCTAACAAGGAAACAATAATAGAAAATAGGGGTGGTGAATACAGTACGCCGGAGTGACCATGTTGTGCATATACATTTGATATGTGTTGCATATGCATTTGATTACTGTTGCACTTGCATGAGATGACTGTGCTTATGATGGACCTTTGTATATATATG
>JBBUKS010000002.1:8031031-8041152 GCA_038050645.1 Hedychium gardnerianum | reverse complement strand
GGAGGGAAAATTCCCTGCAATGCGTCGTAGCTAAGATTCAAACCTTAGATCTATTGATTATTTATCTATCGCACCATTATCTCGGAGACCTTACCAACCAATTCAATTGACACATCCAGTGTACCTTCCCTAATCATCCACAAAGCCCAACCAACCCCATTGTCATAATTGATCACTTAGCTAACCGTTAGCGAGTATTGGCCAAGCAATCCACCCAACTCAGTCAATCTATCCTACTCACCCAACTTGATTAGCTCATCGATCCCAACTAGCTTGCTCAATCTTCATTCATGAATTTTTTTTTTTCTCAATTGGAATGCATTGAGTAGATAGAGTTATTCCTTGAAATAGATTGTTCTTCCTAAAATTAGCCATCCAAATATTAAATCGGAATCAATGTGAGAATAAATCATTCTTATTCCATCTCATTCCATTCCATTCTTATGTACCAAATGCACTCTAATAGTTCAAACTGATTGGCCTAAAATTTTAAATAGAACACTTTTTAGCTGCTCATACAAATCTAGGATCACAATTTTTAGAAAACTTTATAAAAGATAGCAAACCTCGAGTCGCCTGAGTGGGCATCCTTTTTCCATTTTTAGTATCGACTTGCCTTGCTTTTCCCTCTTTAATTAATCTGGAGGGAAAATAAAATTAAAGATAAAGTTTTTTAAAAAAAAAAGGAACAAAAAAATCACCCAAAAAGTAAGGCAAACCAGGGCGTTCCAATTGGATTGTTAGCTTTATGTTCGTGTGCGCATGTGGAATTATGGGCACAAAAACTAAAGAAGAAGAAAAATGCGCTGACATGCAAATACAACAAGGGTTTCAAAGTTCTCTGTACTGTGCCTTTTCTTTCAACCTTTTAACTTTCTTTTGACGATCAAAATTAATGGAGGGATCCATCTCCAGATACCAAAATAAAGAAGGGGAAAATCATATATAAATAAAAGTAAAGGTGACATGACACTGCAATACCGTAATAAGTTCAGCCTGAACGCTCTCTTCCCTTTTAGTTAAAATAAATAATATTTTCCCCCGTAAAACTATACATCCGTCTGTATTTTTAGTAATTTTCAGATTTTGTTTAGTTGAATAGGTACTATACCTCTATACCTGTTAGCCTCTCCTTTGATGCATGTATGTATATATACACTAACTTTCTAGGTTGACTAAGTAGGATTAGGGTTTACCTAAAAATAAAAAACAATTTGAGTACATTGCCCAAATAACAAATTAGATATGCAAAAAAAAAAAAATTAAGTAAAAAAATAATGCTAATAAATTACTTATTATGGTCTAGATTTTTTATTCTACACTATGGCTTACTGACTCATTAGATGAGTCATCGAAAAAAATCACTCAAAATTTGTTCAGCTTTAAGAGGTGGAGAAATCTCGTATAAAAATCTTTTCTTTATACAAGATATAAAACAATAAAGCATAAAAAAAACTAATAAGAAAAATAAAACCTTGAAAGAAGTCTAAGATAGAAATCTTAATACTCAAAGTTTTAACAAGAGTTTAAAAGACTATAAAATAAATAAAAGAGTGAATTTTGATCAATAGAATTGTTGTAGAATTGTTAATGATAAGCTCTTGTCCCTCTATTTATAATTTTCAAACTAAGCCCGGATAATCTTCACATAGTTGTTTTGGTTAATTCCAATTGACTCAAATTTTCTCCAATTGACTAAAACATCAATCATGGAAGCCTTATTCATTGGGTTTTGATGTAATCGTGTTCCAAGTGGTCTGGTATGACCTTCAATTTTGATATTTCATAAAGAGTTTAAGTTAAATATTGCCTATGTATTTGATACATGTGTTTAAATGTGCAGAATTTTATAGAAATACACATGAAACTTGGAGAGTTCAAAGCTCAATGAGGTCGAGTGACATATAGATGTCGGCTTGCTTAGTGGATTGGAGATTCATTGAGATTGGTGAATGATGATATCAGACATGAGGGACCACAGAATGAGGTGCACTGAAATAGTGGTAGAATAGCTCTAGATTGATGAGATGGCATGACTAGGTTGGCAACTAGATGACTTAAAGTTGTAGAGATCAAAGAAGGATGCATGAGGAAGACCTAGGGCTTGTAGGATAAAGAGCATTGAGGCAGAGAGATCGACGACCATTGGAGGCAAACTATGTAAGAATGAGGCATGAAGGATGGCATGTAGAGGAAATGAGGGCTTGGGTGCATCTAAGAGACGTATGACCTGATGGCAGATGGAAAAGTCAAGCTAAACTCTAGTGAGTTTCAAGTGTTGAGTGACTTGTACCCATGGGGACAAGGGTAGAATTCAACATACATAAACTCAAACTTACAAGTGGTCATAGGTGATGGACATCAATTGACACGTGACTAGGTACCCAATATCCCAAAGTGATTTAGGATTTATCCAATTAACTAGTATTGGAATTCAATTGACTCGTATATGAGTCAATTGATGAAACAGATAGTCAACTAATAAACTAAAACCCTTAAGTTATGGAAAGCTAGAGTTTATGATTTAGAGCAGTCAACTAATGTGGAATTTAGTCAATTATTGTATTAGTCGACTAGGGTAGTCGATTAGATTCAAGGAGCCAACAAATAAAATGGTCTTACTCATGGTTGAGTAAATTGATGGCGACAATTGATTTATGTTAAGCTTTTAGTTGGCTGGTTGATGATGTGAAAAGAAAAAAGGAGATATTACTACACTATAATGGTCGGATCACAATAGATCAATTAACTAATGTTCCAAACTAGTAGAATAATAGGTGGTACAATAAGGTTGCAAATGTTATAAAAGGAGGAGCAAAGGAGGCTTCAAGTGCAAGCAACATAGTGTTGGTTAACCTATTAGAAGCCTTGTAATTCCTCTTAATCCTTCTTCTTGTAATCCTAATTGTTGGTGCTGGGAGTAACACATCGAATCTATATTTAAATGTATAATTAAATTTAAAGTTAGTCAATTTGTGATATGACGATTTTGTCAAGTATGCATGTGCAGGTAATTTGACATGAGGAAAAGTTAATGTGCGTCAACCGCAAGTGCACGATCATCGTCAAATAATAAAATATCGTCAACTGGGACTATATTGTTGAGTACCAAATTACTCGTAAAGGAGATTATCTAGATGAACGAGAAAAGGAGTATTGCAAGAAGAGAACTAAGAGGGCTCAAATGAAAATGGTGACAAAGCTAATTTTGAAGACAATTTTAGAACTTCGATTTCAATATAATGATTGTTGACAATTGCAATTCTTTCTCTTCTATTTTAGCATAGATTATGCTTGAAGGGGTTTGTCCAAAGATAGTAGAAAGAAAACACCGATGTATAAACCCTTTAGGATCTATGACAAACCATGTAAGTCTCGAGAGAGGTCGAAGCACTTTCACCAAGTTGATTCTATAAGTCAGAGATTATGGTTTACTGTTATGTCCGTCCCCTATTCTATATGGATCCAATTGTATATTTATATTCTTTGACTATGAGTTAGGGTTCATCCCTCGGTCTATCCAAAAGAGGTTAATATCTAACTTGAATCTAGTAGCACAAATCCTTTCATTATCTTAAGTCTTTTGCAAGAAGAAATAAATATTCTACAAATAACAATTAAAAAGGTTCATGTTAATTCAAAAGAAAAAGGAATAGAGCAGGCTTAATGTTATTATAATTATAAGAACAAATAATCTTTTAGTATTATTGTGTAAATCTAGTACAAGATTATGACGTTTCATAATATAATTTATTCCACTACCATGTCATTCTCCGTATTGTTTTCAAAAGGTAGAACATTTGAATAGCAACAATAAAATATAAGGATGAAAAAAATTAGAGTTGAACAATCGACATATTGTTAATGAGGTTTTTGCATATGTTAAGAAAATCAATCAAGTCCAAATAACTAGTTAGAAAGCTAAAGTTCTGGTATCAAAATATCTGATCAAAGTGACAACAAAAAGTTCAGCAAACCAATCATTATATGAAAAAGGTTAGACCAACTTAAAACTATACTCTTGGAACAAATCAATTAGGAGGTCATCTATAATTTTTAGTCAACCTTAAGAGAAGCATAAAATAAATAATGGAAGTTATCTGCCCCTAAGAAATGTTGTAAATTCTAAATTGATTCTATCAAAGCTATAGGCAGTACATGATCTCAGTTCAAACAAGCAAATATTACAAATCAACATAATTTCATCTGCAATATGGTACAAAACAAGAGAAGAACAAGCTAGGTGAAGATGTGAGTTGCAATAGCTAAAAGTAGTCATCAATTAATCTTAAATGATCAAACTATGATACTAGATAATACTCTTCTTGTATTTTTTTTTCAATATACAACAATTGGAAGGACATAATGACTTAGTTATGTATAGTGTATATATGTGAAAATTTAAGCACAACTTTCATCACTAAAAGATGTCAAATGAAAAAAGAAACACAGCACACATCCGACTACTAAGTAGTATCTGTTTCTAATACAAGATGTATAGCAATACTGAAAATTATTAAGAGATCACCAAGCATGGTCGGTCATTTATAGAAGTTCATCTTTCTTGATTTTTGAACACTTTTTCTATCCGCATCCAAAGGAATGACCGAAAAATAACTAAAATAGGATAACTTTCCACAATTCTCATAAAATCCAAGATTCAATTAGACAAGAACACCGAAGGATTTTAACTCATCAAATCTAATGTGACTACCTTAAACAGGAATTACTACTACCATCTATCTAAATATGAGATTAGACCACAACCATCTCATTCCTTTTCTCACATGGATGGCACGGCGGTGGTGTAGAGGAGCGTCGGGGTGGTGGGGGCGCCAAGGAGAGCCGACTGTTGCATCTCTAACTCGTTCAATTGTTGCTCACGATCCATCTCGATGATAAGGAGAACTACGAGGATGAGAAAGATGGTGCCAGCGATCCACGCGACCTTTCTAGTGCTACGAAGGAGCTTCTTGGTCACGGTGGCAGCCTCGACGACGACGGTCCTACCTCCCGCGATGATCGCAGACTCCGAGAAGGAGCTTGACGCGTGGGAGAGCAAACCATCGACCTGCCCCGAAAGTGAACTCTTCGATGGAGACGAAGGAGGGAATGCAAAATCAAATATGCAATTTAGAAAAACTTATTTTTTATCAAAATGATATTTTTTACAAAAAAAAATGGTATAGAATTATATTTCGTATCTTAAAAAAAAATTATTTTAATATTATTATAGCAGTTACAGTCATATTTATTTATTGCAAATCTTTTCATTTTTTTTTCTCTAGATATATATATATATATTCCAACTCACTCATTTACTCTTCATTGAATTTGGTTTGGTTTGGCTTGCGAGTAGTAGCAGTAGCTGAGGCCACTCCAATATAGTAACAGCAATAGCAGTAGAAGAAGAAAGTGTGGTAGTTGAAGAAGTAACAGGCGATGGGCTGCTCGGAGTCGAAGGTGAAGCAGCAGAAGGCGGTGGCTCTCTGCCGCGGCCGCGCTGACCTCCTCGCCGCCGCCATCCGACACCGCGACGCCCTGGCTGCCGCCCACGCCGACTACTCCCGCTCCCTGTTCTCTGTCTCCTCCTCCCTCCACCGCCTCCTACGCTCTCCTTCCTCTTCCCCTGTCATCCCTTTCCACCTCTCCACCCTCCACAAATACGAACCCTCCCCTCCCCTGCAGCTTCCCGTCTCCTCCTCCGCCCGCCATTCCTATTCCAGCTCTCACATAAAATTCCTTCCTTCCGACTCCGATGACTTCGACGATGACGACTCCCCGTTGCACTCCGGCGGCTCTTCCCCTCTTCACTGCCTCGACCACCACCATGAAACAGTGTTTTACGCCCGCAGCCAACCACCGCCGGTGCCCTCCGTCTCTGGTTCGCAGCAGTCGCAGCGCTACGAGACCGTGCAAGTTTCCTCCTTTGATGCTGCTTTCCCATCTTACAACGAATCCTATCACTGCTTCGCTCGTAATTACGATTCCGTGAACGAATTCTTCTGCCTCTCTT
Organism: Hedychium gardnerianum; assembly: GCA_038050645.1. Classification (NCBI taxonomy): domain Eukaryota; kingdom Viridiplantae; phylum Streptophyta; class Magnoliopsida; order Zingiberales; family Zingiberaceae; genus Hedychium; species Hedychium gardnerianum. The sequence continues at coordinate 8,035,136 of JBBUKS010000002.1, read as the reverse complement.
CGCCTATCTTGGCAATGCCACAGTCCGCCACGATGGAGGCATCGGCCGTGGGCCAGTCTTCTTCTTCTTCGACGGTGCCTCCGCCGCCGCCGCCCACGACCTCTGCCTTGGACTTCTTGAATCCTTTCGAAACCTCTGAAGCTTATAACTCTCATTTTTATACTCCTAGCTGGAGCTCAAGGGAGGAGAGAGAAGAGGAAGGGATTCCCGATCTGGAAGAGGAGGAGGAGCAGGAGGTGGTCAAGGAGGCATATGGCCAAAATCCTGTTTCTTTCTCGCATGTTGAGTGCTCGCCAGCGACCACCTCTAATAGTAGGGAAGAGGTGGTCGATAAGAATGTGATCGAGGACAGGCCTGAAAACTCGCAGATGGAACAGAACAATGTGGCAGAGAAGATGGTTAATTTTCATGAGATTACTGGAGAAATCAAGGCCCAATTCGAGAAGGCATGGCAGTCCGCAGGAGAGCTCTCCAAATTGCTTGAGGTGGGGAAGCACCAGTATCACCCGAAGCATTCACTGTATCAAGGTAAAGGTTAAAAGGTTTCTTCATCCTCATAAACAAGAATTTCATAAAATCTGTGTAATTTTCCATTGGCTTGTTCCTCCAAACAGTTTCATCGAGAAAGATAAATGTGGTGCCTCCTCGATTGAGCTCCGGAGTTTTGGACTTCGACGCCGACAAGGTAACGTGTTCCAAGAGCCTTGCTTCCACACTACAGAAACTCTACATTTGGGAGACGAAGCTTTACCATGAAGTAAAGGCATGTTTGTTCGACTTGTATGCTTGATCTCTGATTCTTGGAGCAAAAATTCTTGTTCTTCTTTATCAACATATCTTTGTTCTTCAACTGAGAATTCCTTGTCTTTCTTTCTTTTTCAGTCGGAGGAGAAGATGAGACTGCTGCTTCGCAGGAGACACAAGGAGTTGAGATGCTTAGTCGATAAGGGTGCTGAGGCTCACAAGGTCGATTCTATGCGAACTGCTATTAAGAAGTTATCTACCAAAATAAGAATATCAATTCAGGTTGTTCACTCAATTTCAAACAAGATAAATAGATTGAGAGACGAGGAACTGCAGCCGCGTACCACTGAACTTGTTCGAGGGTACGCTAGTCTATATGCCATGACTCTCATGTAATGTAAGCATTAAGGTGAGTGATCTTCATTTTGATTTCGGCAGGTTGGCACGGATGTGGAATATTTTGCTCAAATGTCATCAGATGCAATGTAAGGAGATATCAGAAACTAAAAGACTGGACTTGGTGGTTTCTGCTGGCGGTCTCAGCACCAATCATGCAGACGAGATAATGCAGTTAGAATTGGAGATGATGAAGTGGACTTGCAGTTTTTCTTCTTGGATTAATGCTCAGAATAACTTTGTCAAGGCCTTAAATGGCTGGCTTGTCCTTTATCTTAATTGTGAATCTGAACTTGAAACCACAATTGACAGAGTCCCACCTTCTTCACCGAGAAGGATGGGAGCTCCCCCAGTGTTTATTATCTACAGTTGGTGGTCACAGGCCATGGACAGAACTTCTCGATCAGATGTTCTTGAGTCAATGCAGTCTTTTACTGCTGCAACTCACCTCCAGTGGGAGCATCAAAACGTCGAACAGCATGAAAGCATGGCGGAAATCAAAGATATGCATAAATGGCTTAGAACCCTGAAGAAGAACCAGAAAAACAGAGACAAGGAAGTGAGTTCCCTTCTTGATAAGAAACTAGCTTTGGCACCTTTCTATACTGCTCTCTGCGATATTGACGAAGAAAGCAGGGTGGATTCAGGCCTGAAAAGGATCTTGGAGATAATGAAGGATTTTGCAGCTAGTTCAGTGAAAGCATATCAGGAATTGCTCGAGCTTTGTGAAGAACACAGGATAAATGTTTCATAGGTAATGAAGAAATCTAAGAAGTAGAGTCTTTGTGACAGGATGGTTTCCAGCAACTTGAATGGAGGAGATTATGAACGATCCTCCAGTTTTTAACTTAGAATTTGACAGTTATGGTGATACTTTTAGATTCCATTGTGAATTGAAGTTATAGATGTGTTGTTTAGCATCCTCGGCAATCAAATATTGACCTCATGAGTTTGTCAATATATCTGAAAAAAAGGCATACTATAACCTGAACATCCTGTTCTTCTAAAAGTCAGACAATAAGTGTGCCTACTAGCAAGTTTTGTAAATTATGACGATGACCAACTCTTGTTCTGTCTCCTTTACTTACACTCAAAGTTTGTGGTTCGAGAGGGTGATTTGATTTGGATGACCCTTCATAGGATATTGTCTGGTGCTTCCTCTTTAGACGCCTAGCATGTTCAGCCCTACTCTGCAGTATTCTTGTATGGAATGTCTCTTTGTCCTTGTTCATCGAGGGCATTAAATGTGAGGTGACTTATCAAATTAATTATCTTCCAGTCATGCGAAAAAGGTCCAACCCAAAGTGAGTTCCTCTCAATCGAGGCTAATTAAGTTGACTGAGATTGCGGTTTGACCTAAGTCATTCAATGCTTTATTAGGTATCATTCTTACAGCTCGTTCCAACTGAACCACCGTTACTAGTCTCCTCCTGATGTAAACTTGAGGGCTTAAATTTATTCAAAAAATAATAAAATTCAAGCTATTAGTGATCAGTGAAAAATAAATTTATTCCTCCTGATGTAAACTTGTGCACGAGACACAGACGGAGTCAAGGTTGCGGATTGAAGCGTCCGCCTGATGATGCTGTCACCTTACCTTCTCCCAACGTAAATACTTTCTCTGTTTTTTCTTTTTTTTTTTCATTCCGAGATAGAGATAATGATATAATAATTAAATTTTATTATATCATTAAGACATTCTCCCAAGGTTGCGGATTGACTTTGGATGCTGGCTTGTTTTAGAATATCTTTTGAAGGTTGAAAATACAATAACATTTTTCTCCCCAATTTCTCAAAAAATTGGTGTTAGCTTCCGTGTTTCAATTTTTTGTGAAAACACTTTTTATCGAGCTGACCTAGGGTTCCCAATCGATTAAGACATTCTTTAATCGATTGTCACGTCAGATGATCATTCAAACACTTGTAGAAATGACTTTTTTTCGCCTGTAATTGATTGGTGAGCCAAACCAATCGATTCCAGCACTTTTGTGTTGTCGTGAGAAGGCTCCCAATCGATTACTCTAATCGATTGGCTTGCCTTAATCGATTGTCCAATCAATTCTAGTACATTTTGTGCTCTCTCGAAAAGGGCATAATCGATTATCCTAATCGATTAGGCCATATTGAATCGATTGTCCTAATTGATTCAGCAATCTACTGTGCACTTGCGATTTTGACTTCTCTATGCTCTAATCGATTGGTGAAACCCTTATCGATTCCGACCCCTACTGTTCTCACGAAAATAGCTTCATTTGATTACCTTAAGCCAATCAATTATTCAACCCTAAACTTCTAATCTGAGTTTAGGGTTCCTTTGCCCAACCCCAAAGTCGTCCGTGACTCATTGGGACTTCTCATTGCCTAGCATCCGATTAACCTTGACCTGCCAAGGCTTCTTCACTAAGTGTTCGATCAAACTTTGACCCACTTGGATTTTCTATCTCGTGCCGAGTGTTCAACTCCCAACTGACTCATCTTAGACTTACCGTCTCGTGTCAAATGTTCAGCTCTCATCTTAGACTTAACCTAGTTTTTAACTAGGTCTTCCAATGCCTAATCCCGTTAGGGCTTCCATTGCCTAATTCTCAATTGGTCTTCTATTTGCCTAGTCCCACTAGGATTTTCATGGTCTAGTTTTCAACTAAGATTTTCATTTGTCTAGTCTCACTAAGACTTGTATTATCTAGTTCCCAACTAGAAATTCCATTTGCCTAGCTAGGATTTGCATTGCCTAGTTCCTAATTAGAACTTTCATTTGCCTAGTTCCACTAGAACTTGCTTTCGTCTTGCTCAATCTTAGTTATGACTTTCCAAATCAAGTATCTGATGCTCTCTTGATCTACTTGACTTCTTTATTACATATTATCAAATATCAAAATTCAAACTCAAATCAATCCGAACTTAATCAACTTAATCAATCTTGACTCATAATGATTACACCAACGGTCATATCTTTTCTCTTATA
>JBBUKS010000002.1:7978843-8011915 GCA_038050645.1 Hedychium gardnerianum | reverse complement strand
GATATCAGGTCCTCCAGACCTATCGAATCCTCCTGCCAGATGTCAGGTCCTCTTGACCCATCTGGACTTCCTGCCTGATTTCACGATCTTTCGAGACTTCCTTGCCTAGTATCGAGTCCTCCAAACCTACTAGGGCTTTCAGAGTTGAGATCCTACACACTGGATTAGTTTATCAGATAATAATAAGACTTAACTTTGAACCTTTGACAACATTAAAACATAGGTTTGATTTATGTGCTCCCTGCACCAACAGAAATAACTTGAACATAGCCGAGGCTATTGCTTAAATGTTAATTCCTTTATAGGTGAGGCTCATTGAAAGAATTCAACGAAGATAATAACTTAACATCCTTTCTAACCTAGTTCTCTCCACAAAACCCCAAAAATCAACATCCTCTCTCTAAATTTGGTATATATATATATAATTTTATTATCCTACTTATCTTATGGTGCATATAAGGTGAGCACCATAAAAGATTTTTTTAGAGCTTAGGGTTTAGAGTTTATGTTATAATATTTAAGCTAAAAAAATAATAATAATAAATATGATTCACACAAGGAGAGCACTATAAGGTTATATATATATATATATAATTTTGATATGCCACATACCTTATGTTACACACCCCATAAGCATAATGTGTAAAAAAAAATTTGATATTTTTTTAGAGCTTAGGGTTTAGAATTTAGGGTGCATTTGGTTCAATTATCATACATAACCTTGGTTATGCGATTATTAGCTAATCACATAACCAAGATTATGGAGAATAAAATATAACTTAATGTTGTTTGGTTCAACTTAGGAAATGCAATAACCTAATTTAATATTTTATTGATTTACCCTTGCTTCCTCCTCTTCTTCTTTTGGGTTTTGGTGGGTTTGGGGAAGAATCATGTGACGACGTTGTAGAGAGCAAGCTCGATCTACTGCTGCTGGGTGAGGCCGATCATCCCATCGTGGACTTAGTGGAAGAGATGACACCCTTGTGTCCTTATTGCCGCTGATAAAGTAGGAAACTGAGAGGAGGAGGAGTAGCTTCAGCCCCCGCCGCCACGGGCCTTAGATTTCATCCACAAATTTCTTGTTTTGGCAAGCAATGCCTTTGGGTGAGTCCTTATCATCGTCGCCCCTTCGAAAACCTCGCTGTACTTTCCCCTTCCAACCTTTCGAACAACCTCATAATCATTTCTCAAATCCACAGTACCAATAGATCCTCAATGGGGAAAAAAGAGTAAATCTAAGATGAAATATCGAATCTTGGAGAGGGGCATGAAGAAGATCACTAAAGATCAAGAAGGCGCACTTACTCCCATTGGATAGTGAGTGATTCACAGTCCTAGTATTTTTTGGGGCGCTGGATATTGACGTCGACGAAGATCCAGACGAGGGAGGGGGCGTTGGGCTAGCAGACAGATTTGACGATCTTCTGAGCCAGGGCTGCAACGACGAAGGAGGTGAGGAGGAGGAGGACCACAGAGAGACGATCGAGAATGGACCTAGGGCAAGGAGGGAAGGAAGATGGAGGAAAGATTGACCTGTGACACGACGAGGGAGGAGGAAACGAAGGGAACGAAGAGGGCCAAAAAAAAAAATCAGAGGATAATTTAAATTTTTTTTGGTTAACTTCGAAATCTTGAAAAATCTTATATTTTCGAAGTATTTCGATTTTGAATTATATCCTCCATTTATTGAGTTTTTATTGATAATTTTAAATAGATAACCAATATTATCATCAATAATTTTGAATTAAATTTATACTTAGGATTTAGATTTTGAGATTTAAGTTATAGTAGATAAGTAAAAAAAATTCAAAAAGATGTGCGTCATAAAATATGCGCCGTAATATCTCATGGCGTTATTTATACCGGCGGGCGGTGTTTAACCACCGTTGGAAAAGGGCACCCTGCATCGGTGTCGGCGTGCCAATTAACGTTACGAGGCAACGCTAGGGAACCATTTTGAGTTGAGTTGAGTTGGGACCGAAACCGTGAACGCAGAGCTGCGCAGCGTAAATTGCCGCAGGAACAAGCGAATGATTCGCGCTCCGCCACCCATCTCGCCTCCTGCTTTTACTCTTTCCTTTCTCCTCTCTCTCTTTCTCTCTCCAATCGAGCCAGGGGAAAAAGAACAGGCTCTCCTCGATTTCCAAACCCTAGCTTTCCTTTCCTCCTCTGGCGCTTCACCGAATTAAAAACTGTTTCAGATCTCACGATCCCCTCCGTTTCGCGGCCATCTTTTGGATCTCCACGGGAGCTTCTAGGGAGGTGCTCTGCTCTCAACCTGTTTTGTCCGATTCGGCGCCGGATCTCGCGGTGGCTTCTTTTCTATCCTCCAGGATGGAGTTTCATTCGGCGGCGGTCCGCCCGAGACATGTCCAGGTCGGTTCACCATGAACGCTTTGTTATTTCAATTAGAATGCAGCAGAAAAACTTGTTCCTTTTCTTGTGGTTTGTTTGTTTTCGGTTTCACAAACTATGTTTCGAGAAGAAAAGGCCTTTAAGTTGGCGTATTTCTTGCGATCTAGAGATTCTCTTCCGCGATCCGTGTTCAGTGAGGGATGAGGCTAATTTCGTGACAAGTATTGTTAATGGCAGTGGATTATTTTTCTTGAAATTTGTATTTTTGATCGAGGCATGAGATGTATTGATATTGAGCGCTGGTGATGATCTGATTTCTCTATTTCATTGCTGCTTGGCCTTTTTTTAAATACCTTTTGACGTCAGCTCCATTTGGATGAATTGCTTATTTGGTTTAAACTCGAAATTTATTCTTGATTTCTGACCAGGTGCTTCCTTCTGATTAGTAAGCAATTAATTTGAGTGATCGTTTTATTGTGTTTGAAGAGAAATACCACTACGTGTTGGATAACGTAGCCAAAATTCTATTGTGGCATAAGTGGACGTGACCATGGTCTTTACTGGCAGAGATAGGATTATTTTGTAATTCAATTAAGAGCAGGGTTTCTCTGAGCAATTGTTGGATACTTGGTAGAAGCATTTGGCTATCCATCTTGTGTCTTCAAATTCAAGGGTTGGATGGGTGTACATGACATCATCCCAACTCTTGTTGTTTTCGCCTTCGCATGGTGCAGATTGTGCAAGACAAGTGCCCCCATCATCGCCAACTTTCGGTTCTTGTAGCTGCCTTTGCACATCTAAATCTTTGGTGACTCCAATTTTGAGGATCACAAGAAACATTCTTTGAACCCAGTTGATGAAATAGAAGCTATATCATTTTAAGACGGTAGTTTTTATCAAAAATAAATAAATGATGATAATTTCAACCTGAACAAGGACCTGCTTGTGTGGCCAGAATCTCATTTTGTTCAGCAGGCAGTGCTGGAATGCCCTCATCAAGCCGAAAGACAATTGGTTTCTGGGGGTCTGATGGAGCTTCAAAGCTTTACGCCATCCCTAGAAATTTCTTCTTGTACCAAACAAGAGAACACAGAAAAATCTCACCACATCACCCCAAAAAGCATATGTCTGGATCAACCATTTCCTGATGAAGATAACTCCAGGTTGGTATATATCAATGACCCAAGGAGGACAAACAACAAATATGAGTTCACGGGAAATGAGATACGGACTAGCAAATATACTGTAGTCACTTTCCTGCCAAAGAATTTGTTCATCCAGTTCCACAGACTAGCTTATATTTATTTCCTTGTTATTGCTGGGCTAAATCAACTTCCTCCACTAGCTGTCTTTGGGAGAACCGTCTCTCTTTTCCCTTTGCTGTTTGTGCTGTTTGTGACTGCTATAAAAGATGGTTATGAAGATTGGCGGAGACATAGATCTGATAGAAAAGAAAACAATCGAGAAGCTTTAGTTCTTCAATGTGGTAATTTTGTCCCCAAAAAATGGAAGAACATATGTGTTGGAGAGGTGGTAAAAATAAATGCTGATGAGACCATACCTTGCGACATGGTTTTGTTGGGAACTAGTGATCCCAATGGAATAGCTTATATCCAGACTATGAATTTAGATGGTGAATCAAATCTAAAGACAAGATATGCTCGGCAAGAAATTATTTCTATGGTCGTGGAAGGAACTTTTACAGGCCTAATCCGATGTGAGCATCCTAATCGTAATATTTATGAATTTACAGCAAATATGGAGTTCAGTGGGAAGAGAATACCCCTTGGTCAGTCCAACATTGTTTTGCGTGGTTGCCAGCTAAAAAATATAGAGTGGATCATTGGAGTTGTGGTATATGCTGGCCAGGAAACAAAAGCAATGATGAATAGCACAGCATCACCTTCAAAGAGGAGCAGACTGGAAAGCTACATGAACAGGGAGACACTTTGGCTTTCAGTTTTTCTTTTTGTCATGTGTGCAGTTGTAGCAACTGGCATGGGACTTTGGCTTGTAAGACACCTTCACCAGCTTGATACCCTACCTTATTACAGGAGAAAGTATTTCACAAATGGTCCTGATAATGGCAAAGAATATAAATATTATGGTATTGCTATGGAGGTTTTCTTCTCATTTTTGAGCTCTGTTATTGTGTTCCAAATCATGATACCGATATCCTTGTACATCACGATGGAACTAGTTCGGTTGGGGCAGTCATATTTCATGATCGAGGATAGACACATGTATGATATTGCTTCAAATACAAGGTTCCAGTGCAGATCCTTAAATATAAATGAAGATCTGGGACAAATACGATACATATTCTCAGACAAGACTGGTACTTTGACTCAGAATAAAATGGAATTCAGAAGAGCGAGTGTGTATGGAAAGGATTATGGAAACTCACACCAAAACAATGTTACAACATTTGAAACAATTTCCGAAGGTATGATTATGTGGTCTGTTTTACTAGCTGATCTACTTCTTTACTTTGTTACTGATAGGTATAACTTTTCTATCTTAATGATTGATTGATTTGATGAAGTATTGGATAAACAACCTGTTTGACCTGATCCAACTTTCTATGCTGATGCAGAAGTATCCCTATTAATAATCATGGTTATTAAAATCAACTGATCCTTGTCCAGATTGATTCTGTGGATTGAGATACGTTGGACGATATGATATCTGCTTGAAATGCACTTGAAGTTTAAGGTCTATAGAACATTAAATGAAATGGTACAAATCAACTAGAATTGCTTGAAATCAGCCAAGGTTTGCTGAGATTGCCAAAAAACTGAGAGGATCAATCAATTGTGACTGGGCAAAATAAAACAAATACAAAAATTGATTAGGTATACTTGTAATTGTTACATCGGGTTGCTGGTAGAACTTCATTACAGTCGATGGCATTGTGACTGCTGGTGTTGCCATACTTCAAGGAGAGGTCATAGTTTTGTGGCTATGTATGGCAAAATCAGTCATGATCTGCTTGTGCGACGCGGATCTGCTTGATCTTGACTAGCAATTAGGGGACTTATAGTGTCACTCTCTCTTGGTTACTGTTATTTCTCCATCTATTATTATGACAGGTCTCTTGATCAACAGTAACTGTGATAACTTTAACCTAGGTCCAAATTAACTTTCAAACCAGAACTATATACTTAGTTGAGATCCAATTCAATCTTAAATTCCAATTAAATTCACATTAAATTTATATTTTTCCTACATCAAATCAATTCAATTTATTTTGGGTTGAATATTAATAAACCAACACAAATTAACCGAAATAATTCCATGTCATGATTATCTAATTCAATTATACAAATAACAAAACATTCTCTAAATACATGTATATTAGTATTCTACTGTAGTTTATTAATTCTACAGTGATTTTGATTTTTATAGATTCTGTTATTTATTGTTATTATTTTAGTAATAAATGTATTGGTTTTTGATGAAGATAAATATGCAAGTTCCCTAGTTCTTGAACATCTTTTGTTGTCTCATAGCATTATTTTTCTATATTAATTTTTTCCTACTGATTCGAATTAGAGATCCACTTTGGTTTTCTAGCTGTGGGATTGTGATTTTGACACTATTTGATAACCATGCTAATAATTCTCATATTCTTAGTTGGCAATATCGATAAGGCTACAATGTTTGTGCTCAAAGTGTCGTGTATTGTCACATAACATTGTTTTTCTTTGTCAATTATGATTTATGTTGAGAATCTGTATCAATCTGTTGAATCAGATAAGGTATCATTTCAACAAGTTTTTTTTTTTTATTGCCACTCATTGCTTGCCATGCTCTTTAATCTTTATACAATTGAATTTGACAGAAATTTACTTGGGCAATCATCAGCTCATTGTTTTAGAATTCCCTTGAATTTTTAGGATAAGGTTTATTTTGAATACTATTAGAACATGAGTCTTTTACTTGGGCTCGTTGATCTTCATACAAGTGAATTTAACAAAAATTTACTTGGTTAATCATCAACTCATGGATTTAGAATTCCTTTGAATTTTTGGATTAGGCCTGTTTTTAATACTATGATAATAAGTTTTGAATCGACCTCACCTAGTAGGATAAAGCTTGGTTGTTGTAGTTGATAATAAGTTTTGAATATTCAAGTAGATTTTAGATATGAAAAATAAAAATTTCTATGTATTATTCATTTAGATACTTGTAGGACTAGTCTCATGCATGTTAGCTTGTGAGAACTGAGTGGTCTATTAATATTGTGGCTATCTTATGTATTCTAATGCAGGAGAGTTAGAAGAACCAACGCAGCAATCAGAAATCAATGTGGACTCTAAACTACTTGCACTACTTCAGAGAGGCATAGAAGAAGAGGAAAGGATTGCTGCTCATAATTTTTTTCTTACCTTATCAGCCTGTAACACAGTAATTCCTATGGGAAAGAAATATTCATCTCCCAATTCTGACAACAAGGTGGTAGAGGCAGGAGCAATTGATTATCAGGGTGAATCACCTGATGAGCAAGCTTTGGTTATTGCTGCTTCTGCTTATGGATACACTCTTCTTGAGCGAACCACTGGCCATGTGGTTGTTAATATCAATGGGAAGAAGACCAGGTATATGCTAATTTATTTTGATCCTTTCTTATGGCAAGTTATGTATCATTAGGAAACTTGGAGTTTGCTTGTCACCCTGTTACTTCTCTGTGTTAGGTATTGTGTATTAGAATTAAAAGTATGGCACTGATATTTCTGTTCAATCTATTGTTCAAATTTTTTTCCCATGCCAGGTTGGATGTTCTCGGTCTGCATGAATTTGATAGTGTCCGGAAAAGAATGTCTGTTGTAATTAGGTTTCCCAACAGTAGTGTGAAAGTTCTTGTGAAGGGTGCTGACAGTTCAATGCTTGGTATTCTAGACGTAGAAGATAGTAAGAATACCAAAGTAAAACAACCAACAGAAAATCATTTAACTGATTATTCATCACATGGTTTGAGAACTCTGGTAATTGCTGCGAGGGATTTAAATGATGCTGAATTTTCTGAATGGCAAGCAAGATATGAAGAGGCTAGCACTTCACTAACAGAGAGATCGACAAAGCTACGCCAAGCAGCTTCTCTAATTGAGAAAAATCTAATTCTCCTTGGGGCTACTGCTATTGAGGACAAACTGCAAGATGGTGTACCTGAGACCATAGAATCTCTTCGGCAAGCTGGAATAAAAGTCTGGGTTCTTACTGGGGATAAACAGGAAACTGCAATCTCAATAGGCCTCTCATGCAAACTTTTGACTCTTGATATGCATCAAATTATCATAAATGGTTCATCAGAAGATGAATGCAGATTCCTCTTAGCAAATGCAAAAGCTAAGTATGGAATAAAATCAGAGCAAAGTAGAGATGGAACACTGAAGTCGAAGAAGAAATTTGATTATGATATTGTTGATTGCAATGATGAGAAAAAAACTCATGGTATTTTAATAACTGAAACGGGAAAACAGGATCTCAGATATTCTGGAGTTACAGATAATGAGTTGAGACTTTCAGGTGAAAAGTATGCAGTTTCTGATGATATTCCATTGGCACTGATTATAGATGGAAATAGTCTAGTTTACATATTGGAGAAAGATCTTGAGACAGAGGTGCTATTCTTGATTTGCTTATATATTTTCTATATCTGATGTAGAGGTGTCCAATCTATTCAAACCAAACTGAACTGTTGTGGTGTCGTTTTCTACAAACAAAACTAAAGGGAACTGAAATGTTTTGGTTTATTTCAGTTTGATTTGTAAAATTTCTTTGCATTCAATAAAATCACAGAAGGTAACTTATATTTATGATATACCCAAATCTACCTGAACCGAACAGCACTAAAGATGTAGCTTATTTATTATTATTTTTGTTTCAAATAAAATATTTGACATCATTGGCTGTAATATTGCATATTCTGACTATATCAAAGGAGTTCTAATGCAATATATCCCTTTTACTTTCTCAGCTTTTTGATTTGGCAACTTCCTGTAAGGTCGTTCTTTGCTGTCGAGTTGCCCCTCTGCAGAAAGCTGGAATAGTAGATCTGATTAAAAGCAGGACTAGTGACATGACTCTCGCTATTGGTGATGGTAAGTTAGTAACTTATGCATGATTTTATGTGATTGTGATGCACTTTTGTAGTAATCCTGAAGCAATGATGCTGTGCATTTAAAGATGCATACTCTTTGATGAAAACTATTGGTGGACTATGTGCATCTAATTTTTTTTTTTTAAAAAAATAGAGACCTCATTGTTCTGCATTTGAAAATGCACTAATTAGGGAATGAAGCCAAACTTATAACACTATAATACACTAAGCATGGAAAATGATTGACACTTTTGATCTTTAAGGAAACAGTAGGCGGTGCCAGGGCGGTGAGTGACCGCCTAGGCGGTTGAAATATTTTTTATTATTTTTTATACATAATATTATAAATAGTTATCATTTTTTATGTAATATGTGTAATTAAATGATGCTTATGCATAAATAAACTTCATACAATACAATTTGTATAAGGTACAAATAAATATATAAATGCAACTAACAAAATAATTAATAAAATTCATCACCATATTAATACTAAAAAAAAAATATCATTACTTTTACTAAAAGCCTAAATTTAAAATTCAAAGTTTCAATCCAACATGACAACAAGCTAACAAGGACTACATTAAACCTAACTAATCTTCTAAATCATCTACACATGTACCATCAACACATCCATAATCTTCTCATAATTAGACTCAAAATCAACATCTTCTTCATTCTCCTCCAATATGTCTAAATCAATATATCTAAATCCTCAGTTCTCTAATGGGGATGTTCCTTGCACTCCTCCTGTAGCACTTCATCCACTCCCGTGGCCTCCGCCACCATTCTCCAAGTAAATCTCGAACCCGGCTCGACCTCATCTTCATCGGCACCATCAACAAGCCAACCTTGAGCTTCACTAGCTTAGAAGCAAAGCTTTGTCAATTTCTCTTTTACTCTTCTTCATAATTGATGTTGAATTTGACATATACAAGATCATTTAATCTTAATGTCTCGAGCGCGACGGGAGCGGTGGAGTTATTTATGTTTTGGAAGGGAGAGAAAGTGTATTGATATATCTAAGATTTTTAAATTTTGTTGATTTTGACCACCTCACCTACTGCCTTATCGCCTCACCCACCGCCTCGCTCGCCTCACCCGCCTCGCCTCATCTTTGACTGCCTAAAGCACCGCCTAAGACAAAGGCGGTGCAGTTGATGCCCGTCTCTCGCCTAGGCGCCGCCTTAGCCGCCATTTAGAACTAAAGACAACAACTTTTATTGACTATGCCATCCAAATTAGGAAAGAAATATCTTTAATTGGGAAAACTAATAATTTCATTAAATTACTACCAATTTAGTTTTACAAAATAAAAAATTGCAAACTAAAATGGAACAATTACCAAATAACTCAAAATCAAAATTCAAAAGTTATTCATTTTCTTGTTAACATTACATTCACCTAGCGATGTATCCTAGCACTTTACTAAAGGAATATCTGGAGCCAAAAGTAAAGGGACACTATCTTAGAAAAGCCGAGTGGGAAATGCAGTAGTTTGCAAGGATAACACGAATGAACATATCCCAATAGCAACCGCGGTTATATCTCCATTTGTGCCTTCACTTCGACACTATATAAAGTAATACTCTGTTTATGCCCAAATTCCATCACAATTGCCAGCACTAGAAGTCCAAAAATGCATAGTGATCAAGTGTATTGGTTTTATAATCCTATTGTCGCTACCAATGAGCCATCTTAAAGTTCAAAACTCATTATCATATTATTAGCATTTCCATTGTTATGTTCAGAGTTGTTTCTTCTCAAATAATGGTTTAATTCTCTCTCTCTCTCTCTCTCTCTCTGTGTGTGTGTGTGTTTATAGCATAAATCAACCATCAATAACTATACACATACTCATTTTATACGAGCATTACAGAAATATCAATTTATCAAGCAATCCAAATTTACTATCATAAAATGCATGAACAAGGGAGGGTTGATGAAGAATCCAATAAAATGTGATTCAACTCAAGTAATTTAGGAATAAAAGGTCAAGTATCATTCTCTTTGATTGTGCTATTTGACTGGTGAACTAACCAAGTCCCTACCCTTGGTCTCCCTAACATTTTAACCAAAGACAAATATAAAAGGGGTTTAGCCTTTAGCATGCTTTGACTACAAGGAAAATTTTCAATATTATGAGTGGACCAATCTTTTTCTAATGTATGGTTTGGTATCTCTCTATTAAAGACTTTTTGAGGGAATCAATTCTGTAGGTGACCATAATGCCTATTGTCCTGAAATTCCCAGCAAATGATACTGTCAAAAACACCATAGAAAAGCTCTTGGAAACTCACTTGTATCTTTACTTCTGTTTTATTTAGGTTAAACTGTCCATCTATTCCTCAAATCACTTGTTATCATCTGTTATAAGGCCCTTCAAGTGAGGCCATTCAAATCGATGGCTGATAATTGTTATAACAACAACAACAACAAAGCTTTTATTCAACTAAGTGAGTTCGGTTATATGGATTCTTTTACGTCATTGGGCTCGATCCCTTACAATATTCTCATTTATATCTAAATGAATTTTATCATGCTTTATCATTGCTAGCTAATAACACCCGTATGTCGTATTACGGATGACAATTCAAATTATTACCAAACCCCTAACTAGTGCAGTATAGGGCAACTTGGATCTTCTCTCAAGGAATGTATGTGTGAGTGATAATCTCAGGATCAAATTGTTATTGGTTCTTGGGGTTTGAGTTTGAGATCTTAAAGCTAATGATAGTAAAGATAAATCTAATCTAATCTAATATACGATTGCAAGTAAATTAATGAGAGTATAAAGTAAAGTATCCCTAATCTAATCATAACAAGAACATAATGAAAAACATTAAATGAAACAAAGCATTGCATGGAATTAGAAGCATCGTAGGAATTTAAAACATTGCAAGAAGTAAACAAAGTGAAATACATTAACTAAAACAAAAGTAAGTATGGGGAAATTAAACAAACACATTGCAAGCAAACTAAGCATTAAGGGTGGAAACTTCTCCGATCAGAGTGAATGGATGTGGTTGATGCTTGCGGATGGAGGACTCCCAATCGGGATCCCGGTGGATGCAATGATGGGCTTCGGATAGGGGGTGCCTTTCGGAGCTTGGAATCCCAAGAGTTCTCCGATGAGGATGGGTCGAGTTGGGAATGGATGGAAGAGGTGCTGCTGTCCGGAGATGAAGGAGCGCTGTCCGTAGATGAAGGAGCTTCTGTCCGGAGAGGATGATGCTTGCGGACAAGAAGAGGCGGAAGATCTCCACGCTTCTTCTTCTCTACAAGTGAAGCGCTGGTTTCCCTCTGCTCAATCCTGTCTGGCGTTGCCTGGTTAGTCCCGATCGGGACTAAAGGTTGTGTGAGGGCTGGACGGCGGAGGAGATGGCTGGTGGAGATGACTTGCGAATGAGTTGCTTTAGTCCCAATCGGGACCGAAAGCTTGCGGAGGAGGGCTGCCTTTCTTCTCACGTGATGCTCAAATCGATCGGTGAGAGAGCTCGCGGAGGGGAAGCTGCAACCAGAGGCAAATCTGCAGGCGGCTGAGGAGGTGGAGATGCTGCGCACAAGATGGCTTGCCGGAGGCAAATCTGTCCGGTGGAGGTGGCTTGCAGTGTGGAGGAGTGGCGTTGGAAGAGGAATCACTGGCGTTGAGGATGGATGTGGATGAGGAAGCCTCTCGTGATCGGGAGAGGGCTGTGGGTTCACGTGCGTTCGTGAGAAGGGGATCGGGGAAGGCTGCGTGTGTTGAGGAAGAGATGAACAGGCCTTGTCTCCTTGAACCGGACCAAGATGAAGGAAGTGAACCCAACGAAGATGAACCAGCCCTCTTCATTGTTGAACCAACATCAAGACTTGAACTACAATGAGGGCTGCATTGGTTTGAGTTGAAGCTGAACCGGCTCTCCAAGTGAACCAAATCTCAATTGAACCGGCTTCTCTTTCCAATTGGACCAACTCCAAATTGAACCGTGTCAAGATGAACCGACTTCTCTTTAATCCTAGCCTTGGGTTTAATTGGTTTGATTTGAGTTCAATCCCAGACTCATCTTTAATTCCCTACAAGACAAGATTCACGGTTTTAGATGTAATGCTCTAAATGTAGGAAGAATTGCATCGTAGCTCGAAATAGATCCGAATTCGTAAAATATGATATTAATCAACATTTAACCATATGAGAGGATAGAAACGTCAAGTATAAGAGCCAAAATAATATGTCAAAATGATTGTTATCACTAGCCAAATCTTCTTTGGTCTCTCTTTCTTGAATAATGTGCATAATTGTTGTTGGAAAATTTCTCTTAGTGCAAGTTTTCTTCCCATCAACTTCAACAACAGTCCCGAACACATGCTCTCAATAAGTCCTCTAAGGTCTTAGTGGTGACTAGCCATCTCTTTAAGGTGAAAAGATGATACAATGGGTTTGACCCTTTGTATTACTAAGAAATGAACTGACTTGGTCAATCAGTCCCAAAGACCCAAATGGGGAGTTGTGCCAACCCATTGGATTTTAGGTCCAATTATGAAATCCATAGATGCTCTTACATCCATTCAAGGTATGATGAATGCTGGTCCTCCTGCTCATATCTTGATTGCTTATGATGGATGTAGACAATTTGTTTCTGGGTGCACTTGCGTGACATGTTCCTAAAGTCTCCATAATTTTATACCATGGCGCTTCTGTAATGCTGAGGAAATGGAAGCCCAAGTTTGTGGTGGAGTTTGAAATGATTCCTGAGATATCAGACACTTCGGCTTTCTTCTTGGGATGAAACAACACTAGTTATCTGGATAGTCATTTTACCTTTGCTTTCCCCAAATAATGTGGGTCTTAGTGGCTTTAATTTCCATGGCCACGGTTATAGTTTGCTGATAGGCAATAACTTAAGCAGATAATAAAGAATCCTTAATTAAATCTTGGTATGAAACAAAGGAGCTTACTTGTTATGCTATGTTGCCATCAGTTCTTGGAAAAAGTCTGATATATTTAGCCAACATTTTTGAGAGCCTTGCTTGATGTGAATGAACTCCTGTTGTGTATTGATAAATGTTCTCATTTAAGATTTTTCCTGAAAAGAGTCCTGAAATGCCACCTAGGATATTGACATTTGGATCACTTTCATCATGGTTCACATCATCTTCCACAAGGCTCTAGCAACTTTGTTGAAATAGTTAGTGGCAAAGTTGTCTTTTTCGTCTTTCAATACTTGGAGAACTTAAAAACATCTTTTATATTGTTGAGTGAGTTTTGGGCCTTCGATGGGTTTGAGTGCTTACAAATATCCTAAATTTAATTGTAAATACATGAACTTTAGAAATCATTATTCTCAAATAGTGTTCATGAGTGGCAGTGCCACAACTACAGGAATAGGAATGAGCGATTTGACTGATTGGTGGTGCCACAACTGCAGGAATAGAAATGACCGACTCAACTCTGATTTTATTTTTCTAACAATTGGCCCTTGTTAGGACAGATGAGGTTGAGATGGCTGAATGCTAGATAGTAGATGAATAGCGATCATACCTCCAAATGTGATTCTAATAGTAAACCTCTCTTGCTAATTCTTAACAGGATCATAAACAATTAGTGTAGCAGAATAAATATAAACACAAATGCAAGCTTACCACAATTGCAGACAACTCCTAAGGCTAATACTCTACGACATATGATCCATTGGTGGATAACTTCGAGAAGGCCATTATTTTTTACCTTCTCAATGAACTACTGGAGGGGAGGATCTCTTACAACAAATGTTACAAGAATTACAAAGAGGAAAGACAAGGGATGCAAGAGCTATCTAATAGGGTTTAATTGATTCTCTTTTACCAACTTTCAAGCCTTCATCGAGTCCCATTTATATAACCTTCAAACCTTCATTTTCACTTGTGTTAAATTGATCTATCGTCGATTAGTCAATTGGAAGCACCCGTCAAATTATTGATGCACAATAGCCGTTGAGACATGCACAACTAACTTCTTCCTCCTTTCTCGCTGTAGCATCAATTGACTAATCCTGACAACAACAACAATAATAATTAAGCCTTATCCAATTAGGTGAAGCCGACTATATGGATCCTTTTACGCCATTGGATTATATCCCCTACTATATCATCATATATATTTAAATAAATTTTATCTTGTTTTATCATTGTTGACCAAACCTTATCTTATTTGATCATTGACTAATCAGTTAATTAATATAGTTGACTGCCTAGTTAATTGAGCTACGAACACAAATATTTATTTGTTGGCTCCTCAACACGAGTCAATTACCTAGTTGACTTAGCTCTCACATCTCCTTAGCACTATTTAGTTCCGGTAACTAGAACTCGACTCTAATATTCCTAATGATTGAGTCTCGCACCTAAGTTGATTTTTACCCTTCTCTATGTATATAGGTCACTCAACTCTCACATCTTGATTTCGTTCCTAGGCCGTCTCATGTTAGGTTGCTCATTCCTTGAATGCACTCGAGCTCTTGGCTCCTTCACATGCTATCCTTTACACTTCACCTACGTAGTTCATCTTCATCAATTGTTATCAATGTTACCGTCAATGCTCCTTGTTCTGCAGTCCCTTGGATGCTTCACATCCTTCTTTGATCTCTATGGAGCTCGAGCCACCGAGCTACCAACTTGGCTGCGCTAAGTCATGTTCCAAAGCTGCTCTAACACTACCTCAATGCTTTTGTCTTGTAGTTCCTCGGTCGCCTCATGCAACTTTCTTCAATCTCTACAGACTTCCAAGTTACTGAGTGTGTAGATTTAGATACGCCTATTCATCATCAGCATAATCTCAACCTCATTTAATCATGAGCTCTCCAACCTCCATGTGTGATCCAACAAGTCTCTACACACTTAAACACGCATATCAATCACACAAGGCAATGCTTAAATCCTTTGTGCAAACATCAAAACTGAAGGTCACACTAGACAACTCGGGGCACGGTTGCACCCAGCACCCAAGGTCACACTAATGTATTGAGAAACAATTGCTCTCCCAAATAATTTAGACCAACAACATCATCACAACAATGAGTATGGGGCTCATGTGCCATAGCCAACCTTGATCACGTTGTCTACCATTCATTGTAGCTCCAACACTTGACTTTGCCTAAAAAAGCCTTAACAAGGAGGTGACTATACAAACTTCAAGGAGAAAAGTAATTATGTTATTAGAATAATATTGACTCAAAATATGGAATCCTATGAAAGCAAAAATTCACATGAGTGCAAAAACATAATAAAACCGTCAATAAACACGTTGACTCCAATATAAGAATATTAATTGTATTTTGATGTCTCAAGTACACCCTTTCCCTTTGCTCTTTACTGTGTGTTGATCATTAGAAAAGTAGCAAAAAGGCCAAATAATGCATGTTACTTATTTAATTCTTTTGTATCTACTTATTTATAACAAGAGATATAATACAGGAAAAATGTTTGTTAATGCTTAAAAAATGAGCATGAAACTATTTTCACATACATAGAAGTAGAAAGAAAATTGCTCAAAAAGTTTTAAATGCATTACAAGAAGGAAATAGACAAATGAAAGCTCCATGAGTATGAAAAGTCCAAAAGTTACAATAGCAAATATGTCTTTGAGCCTCTAGTAAATCTAGAAGAGAAAACAAAAGCTACATCATCTTGGAAAAGCCAGGAAGGAAATGCAGCATATGCAAGGATAATAAAAAGGGTAACATAAATCAACATATTCCAGTAGCAACCATGTTAGATCTCCATATTATAGTCATATTAGATCACCATATCCCTGTGAGTTTTTCCTTTATGCTCAAATGCTGGTACGATTGTTGCAATACAGGTAGTAGAAAAATACATATTCATCAACAACTGATTGGATGTGTTGGAAAAATGTTTGCTTATCTGTTAACAAGCCAACTTGAGGTTCAAACTCGTCATTATATTATTAGCACCACCCCTTAGGTTTTTGTCATAGTTTTCTCATCCTAATGGTCTTTTCTGATTCATCAACTAATTATATAGGAAACATAATGGAAAAATATATACACACCAAAAATCTACCACCAATAATATTGCAATGACAGTAGATGCTTACTCATTTTATGGGTGAGGATTATAGAAATAGCAATTTATCCAGTAATTCAAGTCTTCTATCATTATATGATGAACAAGGGAAGATTATTAAAGAATCCAATAAAATTTGATTCAACTTGACCAATTTAGGAATAAAAGATCAAGGATTATTTTCTTTGATTGTGGTTTTCTGTCATTGTGACCTAATGAAAGTTTCTACCCTAGCAAAAGACAAATAGAAAAGGGGTTTCAACCGTTAGCATGTCTTGACTGCAAGAAAAATATTCAATACTATAAGGTGGAACAATCTTTTTCTAATATATGGGCTACTAGCTCTATATTAGAGGCATTTTGAGAGTGCCACATTCATTTGCAACCATAAGGCTTTTTCTGTCCTGACAGTAAATGGAACACTAGAAAACACTATGAAAAAGCTCTTCAAAACTCTACCAAACTCCTTACTCATCACTTCCCTTGAGGTTACACCATCCATCTTACCCTTAAACCATTCCTAAAAAACATAAAAGAAGTTTTTGTTTTTGTTTCATATAATGACACAAACTGGATTGTCAAAGAATAAGCAAGTTAAGAGGTTAAGGGCTTCAAACAAATATTACATAAATTGTGTCCTAGGTCACCATGGAGGAAAGTGTCACAATAACAATGGAGTATCCAACAACAAAGGGATGAAGATCCCATCTCAATATGAAGTTTGCAGCTGATGCAATGCTTTTGAGAACCCTAAATGATTGTAGTCCAGTAAGTGCAAGAAGGCAAAACTAGAGAAAATGTCAAGGTAAGAGAAGTAAGAAGAGGCCTTATGACTAAATCGCTTACCCACAAAAGGAGTGTTTTCTCCATGTCACAAGCTTGCAGACAAAATCGAATAGAAGGCACTATGCAATGCCATACACACTTATTCTAATCATTTGGTTGCACATATGCGAGACCAACTCAACCCCTAACAAGTCCAAGAGGGAATAAAAGAGATAGATCAAACATCTCTCACAGAAAGGACATGGTTCATTAGATCTCACCAATTGAGGCTGCTGCCAGTGCACATGTGAAAATCTGCACGCTAGATGCTACTGCCTCTGTGGGTTGTTGCTTGGCATGGAGGTGAAGCACAAGAAAATAAGAAGTATCTGGAGGAAGAAGCAGGGAAGCTAGCTTTGCTGATGGGGTACAGATGGATCTTATGAGAGCTAAATGAAGAGGGCTTCTTAACCATGATAATTACTTGAGATCATGGGCTCGGGAAGGAGGGGAATCGAGCGCCGAAGGAGGAAAGAATCACATGATTTGTGCTATTGTTGCAAAGAAAGCTCACATTCAAGCTGGCATAGAGGATGCTACGAGAGAAGGAAAGAACCACATGATCTGTGCTGTTGTTGCAAAAAAAGATAGCCCATATTTGGGTTGGCATTAGGGATGTTGGAGATCTTGAAGTGGAGGGACAAACAACTTTTGAATCATAAGCTAGGAGTTACAATCTGCAAGGTTCGCGAGTAATGGCTATGAACCAGAGGAGAGGGAAGGAGAGTAAGGGTTTAGGTTCAAGTTCGTGGATTGGGTTAATGGGTTCATGTGTTTGTTATTGGCTCTGGGTTTTAAGGATATAACAGCTCTAACACAAGATAGCAAGGCTGATCTAAAAAACTTCAACATGAGAGAAAGTTATGATTCTATTTATAGGGTGATCCGAGTGTATGATAACCTTGTATTTTGCAAACCTATGTTTTCTCCCTTATGGCCATGTCCTTTTCACCGGAAAGGGGAATAAGAAAACTTGCATGCAGAAGAAACAGTCATCCAGAAAAAAAAGTTTGCCGAGCTATGGAATAGCTTTAAATTTGAAAATAATTCAATATGGATGTTGCAAAGCTAGTTGTAATTGCTCACACTCAATTTCCACAACACTGATTTTCCTCCATTTCTGGTATAGCCATCATGGTTTTAGTTAAATTTGATTTGTGTTCTAATACTCGAAAGAAAGCAGAATGCTATTGTATTTTTTTTTTTTTTTCAAGATTTGTAAATCTTTTGCTAACACTACTTTGCAGGGGCAAATGATGTTTCAATGATCCAAATGGCTGATGTTGGTATTGGGATCTGTGGCCAGGAAGGCCGTCAGGCAGTCATGGCTTCAGATTTTGCCATGGGGCAGTTTCGTTTTCTGAAAAGATTGCTCCTTGTGCATGGCCATTGGAATTATCAGCGTATTGGCTATTTGGTTCTTTACAACTTCTATCGCAATGCTGTATTTGTCTTAATGCTGTTTTGGTAAGTATGACACTGATACCCTGTCATAGTATGTTAGCATTATGCTTTAATTTTAATGAGTTATGTTTGTTGACTATATAGTAATTCTAATGAGTTATGTTCGTTGGCAATATAGTAATTTTAATGAGTTATGTTCTTTGTCTATATAGTTCTACTAAAATTGAAAGTTGGTTGTTTGCCATCTTAGTGTCTGGGGTCATCCCCCTCCTAATTTTGTGCCTACCACCAAGTCCAACCATCAAAACAGATTTTATTTTGGGAAAAGAGTGAAGTGTCTACCACCCCCCAAGTTTAAAGTCTCAGTACCGGTATCAGTTTCATCCCCAACCTGGAACGATTCTGTTTGTCAGTTGGTGACAACACATGGAATGGATCAGCATGTTTGCTGACCTTTTTTCAAAAGGACTGGGGGAGCAATGACTGATCAAGCAACACTAATGATGATTTCAGAAGAGAAAGGAGAAGGCTGAAGGGTGGTGGAGAAGACATTGGAGAAGAGCCAATTCCGGGTGCTTTGATGTGTGCCTTGTTTCCCTGATGTGTGGGTGCAAAAGGATAAATCTTTTGTCTGTGTTGTTCAGCATGGCATGACTCAATATTTTAATCCATGCACTACCATAGCCTTTCAGATTTTTATGTCCTTAGCCTGTGTTTGCTGATGGTGCTGTTTAACTATGATCTCTTATTTTCAGGAACTAACAAATCTAGCATTTGACAATGCATTATGAAATGAAAAGTTTACAATTCTCCAAGCATGATGGAATGCATACCCATGGCTATTTACTATCTAGTTTTTGAATGATTTATTTCTCTGACAATTTTATGATGATTGAGGAAGAGATATTTGAGTGTTATTTGCACAACCTGCCAAATTTACCATTCATACTTTTCTTGAATTTCAAATCAACAATTGCTGTTCATAGCTTGTGGTTCAGTTCCAGCAAATATAAAATTAGATTTAGTCCCCTTACTAGTTTCATATATTTGGCCTATGTTGTCACTTTTGTATATTTAGAGCATGTTTGTTTCTCCCATGGATTAAAATATCGTGCCTAGCTGGTAAAAACGGGCGAAACATTTCGTTTTGCCCGTTGACGGGCACCGGCACGACTTGGCACAATCTGGCATTAGACCTGCGGCAACCACAGAGGCGCCATGCGTCCCTTGTGATTGCCGCCGAAGGCTCGCGTGACCCCAGCAATCGTGCCGGAAGAGTCATGTGACCCAACGGCTGCTTCGGAGGGGTCACACAATCCCAACAGCCGCGTTGGAGGGGTCGTGTGAGGAGCGGGCGGTGGATTTTTTAAATTAAAACTGATAACTTAGGTTGATTATTTCAATCAACTTTTAGCTATGATAGGAAATAATCTAAAGAGCTATTATTTTTTTTAAAAATATTTTATTTTTAGTTATTGTATTTTATATTTAAAAAATACTGGGGAGGAGTTGTGCGACTCCCTCGGAGGGATCGCGTGAGCGGGCCAGTAGTTTTTAATTAAAATTTAAGTTGATTATCTTAATCAACTCCTAACTATAATAGGAATAATCTAAAAAGGCTTAATTAAATCTTAATAAAATTATCTAATTAACTATATATTTTATTTATTTTAATTCTAAAAATATATAATAAATTATTTATTTATTTCTATATTTTTATATTTTTTAAAAAATTATTTTTTATGTATTTTTTATTTAAAAATATTTATATTAAATATTTTATTTTTAATTAATATATTTTATATTTAAAAAATATTAAAATTATATCGGCACGATATGATACGGTACCGAAATCGTATCGTTCCGGTCTTAGACCGAAACTCCGATAATTTTAAACCATGGTTTCTCCTATGCAATTATTAATTTTTTGTCCTTATTTTGGTGAGTTTGTCTCCCATGTTAAGGATTTTTTCCTCATTTGTTTTTCTACCAATAATGAATAGGATTATGTGTTTTTCTAGATTGAGATATGGTATTTTGATTTTGAAACCCATTGTCTTCTTTTCCTTATAGTGAAATCAGTCCGGGTGTTTTTTTTTAATAATTATGATTGCCGTAAGATATTCACTATGGAACATATTAGCCTTTTCTTTTTCTACCTTTATTTAAATGGGCCATCATTGAATTTCGCAACTTGCTTATGGCATAGGAATTCTTAAAGGTTCATTCTGCAAATGATGTGGTTCTGCAGTTTATTTGCATTTGTGTTACACTGCTTACCAATGACACAATTTCTTAAAATAAAACAGTTAATGTTATTTCAGTTTGATGCTTATCATCTTAGAATAATAATAATATTTATTATTATTATTATTATTTTGATCAAGTCAAAACTGAGAATGAATCTGTATATAATTTTATGTTAATTAAATTTGTTTGTGAACAAAGAAATAATATTTTATATGTTGGTAATGACTTAAAATAATATACAGTTGGAACCCAACTTCAATATTATTTACTATCTGTTTATTTGTTTGAAACTATTTTAAAATATTCTCATACTGATGTGCACAGGATGTTTCTTCCTGGGTTTTGATACTGCTATATTCACTAAAGATTTTAGCCTAGATTATGCATCCATCTAGCTGATCCAAGGATAATATATATTTTGTAGGAGAGTATTTGATTGAAAAATCAATTCCCAGCATGAAGATAAAAACATCATTGTCTGAAAGCATGTGTCATATAAATTCTTTAGTAAACTATGCAAAATATGCTGAAATTTGTTTCTTGCATCTCAATTTATTCCACCCTATGATTTTTGATACAATAGGTGCATAGCTATTGAAAGGTCTTATGTATCACAGTTTTCTATTTGACATGCTTTCTAGTTAACAGATTGTGTATCTAGATGTTAGGAATCTTCAATATCTACTTTGCTGTGGTGTACCCCCCTATTACTAGGATATTTTCTAATGCTTGATAGAATATTTTCTAGTTAACAAATTATGTGTTATCCCTCTAAATCTTAATTTCTACGGCTTTTTATCAAACCACGGTGGCAAGTTTCCGAAATATCTAATCATGTACCCTAGTTTCAAAATTATCAAATCACATACCCAATTTCATTTTTGCCCCTGTTATTGTTCGACTGATATAGTGTAGCAGTCGATTGGGAACAATAGCAACTGCTATTTTTTTTTAAAAAAATGATCGATTCGTGTTCAAAAAATCATTCCTCTCAATATAGTGGGTCAAATTGATGTTCGAGGACACTTATGTAATCAGGAGAACTAGACGAACATATATGAATTGATTTCATGTCATTCCGATCTCTCTAGGTCCATCAGTCGGTTTTGGCCGAAATCGAATAGACCTAGAGAGCTCGGAATGACATGAAACCAATTTTTATGTGTTCGTCTAATTTTTCTGATTATATAAATGCCCTCAAATATCAATTTGACCTATTATATTGAGAGCAGTGAATTTTTGAACATGAATGTGTCCGAAAAATCTAATTCGTGTTCAAAAATTCACTGTTTTCAATATATTTGGTCAAATTAATGTTTGAGGGCATGAATGAGAAGAACTAAACGAACTCATAGGACTTAGTTTCACGTCATTCTGAGCTCTTAGGTCCATCAATTGATTTTGGTCGAATGAACTTAAAGAGTTTCGGCCAAAATTGGTTGATGGACCTAGAGAGCTTGGAATGACGTGAAACTAGGTCTTATGAGTTCGTCTAGTTCTTCTGATTATATCCATATCCTCAAACATCAATTTGACTTAATATATTGAGAGCAGTGAATTTTTTAACACGAATTAGATTTTTTAGACATATTCATGTTCAAAAAATGCTCTCAATGTAGTGGATCAAATTGATGTTTGAGGGCATTTATATAATAAAGAGAACAAGACGAACACATAAAACTTGGTTTCATGTCATTTCGAGCTCTCTAGGCCCATTAGCCGGTTTTGGCCCAAACTGGCTGATGGACCTAGAGAGAAACCATGTCCTCTGTATTCGTCTAGTTCTTCTGATTATATAAATGCCCTCAAATATCAATTTGACCAATTATATTGAGAGTAGTGATTTTTTGAACACAAATCGATCATTTTTTTTAAAAAATTAATCAATTACTAGAGTAACAGTCGACTGCTACACTATAGCAGTCGTGTAGCAGTTGACTGCTACACTGTAGTAGTCATGTAGGCAAAAATGGAATTGGGTATGTGATTTGATAATTTTGAAATTAGGGTACGTGATTTGGGTATTTCGGAAACTTGCCTACGTGGTTTTGGTAAAAAACCGCCGTAATTTCTATTTCCCACATCTCCATGACTTATGTCAGAACTAATTGTTGCATGATCATTCCAGCCCTGTCAAATGGATAGCTAAGGCTGTTGCTTGAGGTCGAATGAGTGGGCCTGGACAAAGTCTAATGGTCAACTTTAATTGTCAGCAAGGCTTAGACAAAAATATAGAAGCTTATTAACTTGATTTAATAACTCATATTCTTCTGATTATGTATTTAAAATGCTTATACATTTAGGTCGGGACTCATCATTTCTAATTTATTTGATAATATATGTTACTTTTTTTTTGAAAAAATAAACTTAATTGACAAGCTCGATGACTAATTTTCTCTTCAGTGCTAACAGTGAGGACAATTCAGAGGCATACTTTTATGTCAAAGTCTGATGCACACCAAGCCTAGTTGTTTCAGATTCCAATTTTCTTGTATTTTCTTTAGTTAACTAATTCCTTATTCTATTTGATAAGATCTAAATGCCCAACAATAGATTATCACATTCAATTACTTAAGAATTATATATTATCCCAAATTTTGTGGTTTTTTTTTTGCATTGGTGGATTAACTCATGAACATGGTGATATATGGAAAAACACATGCCACATTTGTTATATTTTTGGGAATTCTTGTCTAGAATTTTGTTCATTCAAGAGTGGTAGCATTGTTTGGGTTTGCCTCTTTTTATATATTTGATCATCCAACATGTTTTTTGTTCAATCATGTCAACTGTGGTACTTTAGTCTATCATTTTCTAATATTTCCTTTTCCCATATTTAAGGTAAAAACTTATTTAGCCATCAACATTAATTTCCCAAAATTCTGTGCTTCAGTACTTCCTGACATACTTTTGTTACAGGTATGTCTTATGTGCTGCATTTTCAAGTATATCTGCTGTGACTGATTGGAGTAGCGTATTTTATTCTGTCATCTATACATCTGTCCCTACGGTTATGGTTGGTATTATGGACAAAGACTTGAGCCACAAAACTATCCTTCATTATCCAAAACTTTATGGAGCAGGATATAGACAAGAGAGCTATAACCTACACCTATTCTGGATCACAATGTTTGATACCTTATGGCAAAGTCTTGTTCTTTTTTATGTACCACTCTTCACATACCGAAACAGTTCAATTGACATATGGAGTATGGGCAGTTTGTGGACCATCTCTGTTGTTATCCTTGTGAATGTTCACCTGGCTATGGACATCAGACGATGGGTGTTGATTACTCATCTTGCTACATGGGGTTCTATAGTGATTACCTATATGTGCATGCTGATAATAGATTCCATTCCAATTTTCCCAAATTATTGGTTTGTATTTCTTTCTTACTCTTTCAAATTGAACTGACTCAGTATTTATTTATAACTTGTATCAACTATTTCAGGACAATATATCGCTTAGCAAGTTCAAGGACTTACTGGCTCACCATTCTTCTTACAATGATTTTGGCATTGCTTCCTCGCTTTCTATGCATTGTGATCCATCAGATTTTTTGGCCTTCTGACATTCAAATAGCCAGGGAAGCTGAGATTTTAAGAAAGACATATGACCAAGTAGGTTTGAAGCTCTGATCATGTTATCAATGGACAAGTATAGCTAAAATTTCAATAGACTTTACCTTCTCAAACTTGAATTGGAACATAATGTAGCTTCTACACTGCTTGTTGCTGATTGCTTCTTGGTATGTTCTAGTATTGCTTTTCTCATGCTCACGTGGATAATATAGTTTTGTTTTAATATAGCCTTGCATCACTCTTATTGAACATTGAATCTAAGGGGATAGAAGTACCTCTTTTAATTTATTTTAGTTGTCTTCATAAAGATTTAGACCACTTTCTGGGGCATGTTGACATTATAAACATCTCAATCAGGCTAGCAGTAAACTGTGATGTATTCTTTCAGATGCTGTCTATTTATAGTTTCTTCTTATGAACACATTTATGTTTGTTATGATGTTTTTGTTTCTTTTTGATGATATTGCTTCTCTTGATCCTCGTTAAAATTGGTTATCCTTAGCTTGATGATTTTTCTATCCTTTTAACCTTTGACAGTCTTAAGACTATTATCCTTTGTGTTTATAGGTGGATGACACCATTATGGACTATGAAATAAATAAGCTTGATCTTAATCCCAGATATTTCTATATAAAATTTCACTGGAAACATCATAATCTTATATCTTATATGAACAACCACCCTTGCAGAAATGTAGTATAATTAGTTTGTACTTTCTGCTTTTAGTGTTGTAATTTCTTACTCGCTTGTGTTCCTTTTTTAGAAAGGGGAAAAGTCAACTGGAAATGCCACTTCTACTGTACATTATACCAACGTTAAAGAAATGAGATTTCATTGAGCCAGCTATAAGATCCAAAGTTGCTCTTTGTTGACTGGGTTATTTCTGTATCTTCACTAGAGATAGTGATTATAGTTTCTCATCTCTGCCATTTCATCTTGATCCACTGATTTTTTATTGTGAACAAAGTTTTTTTCTATTAATAAATTGAATTTCAGTATAAGTTTCTGTTTTCGGCCAAACAGATATAATTGTTTTTGTGCAACAGCATTCTATGTCTTTACTGTCAAAAGTTCCAATTATTCCAGTTAAGGACTCGGTCTTCTTAGATGATTGTTTTCTACTCAGTGATGCATATAACTGGTGTAATCTTTTCTTTTCAATGGGAGTGCAACTTCTGCCACAATATAGATTCTAACTCTCGGTACAAATTTCTGACAGGCACGTTTTAAAAGTACAAGGTTTTAGTATGATTGGAAGGGTAGCTAAGGCAACATGATCTCAAGCCTACGATTTGGTTTCCATACTTCGCCGGCTAATGAAGAAATGGCATATGGCGTCCTGTACATAATGTATTTGATTACAGTATGGCTAATATCATTTGGCCTCAAAAGAACTAGGTGATAAGTAGTACATAGCTGTGAGAGTATTGCACAATTTCTAACCCCCCCTTTCTTTGTCCTTTCGTTCTTTTTTGTTTTCATTGTCAGGAAATGTATTTAATTTTAACTCGAACAAACTCTAGCTCTCGAGTTGTCTCTTTTGTGGTGTCGCAGTGAAGCAGATAGATACATAAAATGTCTAAGGTAGAATAAGTAGGACTCAGTTCAATATAATTATCTCATTTAATGTCTAAGGTAAAAAAATATAACCTAGTTCTAAGGTAAAATAAATGACTCAACTAGGGCATGGAAATAGAGAGGATGTTGTGAATGAGATATTTTGCAATTAGGAATGAAAATTACCACTGATCATCTGCTAGTTTGATAGCTATATCACTTAAGTTAGACATTGTCTTTTTTTTTTCTTCTGTTTCTTATTTCTGCTCTTGCCAGTCACAATTTGCATGTGTAAAGCTAATTATTATCTATTTGTCAGTAGTCAACAAAAGTTGTGATTAGTAGATCAAAGAAAAATTTCTATGTAGTTTCAATGTTAAAGGTTGGTCGATTAGGATTCCTAATTAGTTGATCAAATGACATTTTTAGACGTTCAAACTTTTCTTTGAGTAACCGAAATTTAAATTTCTGACTTGTCTACTAACATTTATTATAGAACAAAAATTTGGTTAGTTGACTAAAATGTATCTATGGTCATTCGTTGAGACTAAGAATCAGTTAAACGCTTGTTAACTTTAAAATTCAACACTAATTTTCTAATTCAAATAAATGTTAACAATTTTGTTATGAAATTTCAATAATTAAAGGTTATTTGTAAAGTATAAATGTTTTGGTAATTCTAATTGTTTTATTTTTTTGTATTGTTTAAAAACTATAAAATTTTATGAATCAGGTAATGTTTTGAATTAACTAAAGGATATAATTTCACAAACTAAAGTGATGAAATTTCTCCCTTATACATTCGCTCATCACTCAAACTACATAAACCTCGACCAAATCTAGGATCTCATGTATACGGGTTTAATCTTCTTGTTCCATCAAAAGATTATTTGAAAGTCCTCAATCTTTATCCATGATTCCTTTCTTTGGTGAAGCTTTAGACAATGCACATCGTCCTCAAAATCTCTTTGATGGGTGGTCCGCATTTATATATATAAGCAGATTCTCATTGTGTATCTCATGTAGGAAATATTGGTGGTGTTAGCAATCTTGTTGGACTGTTATAGCTCGCTAGAGGTGGGTGAATAAAAAATATTCCTAAATTCATAGCTTAAAGGATTCTTGTGCATAACAAGGTAAATAAAAATAGGAGGATAAAAAATAAAGAAGAGAAAATGCAAACACAATGATGTGAGAATGTAATGTGGTTGAACATCGCCATACTCTTAGTCCATGACTTATTGATCCTTCAAGTGAATCACTCCTAAATAAATCATTAGTTTTCTCCTTGATCAATTATTGGAGCTAGATAACCCTCTTACAACGCTCTTGAATGGATTACAATAGGTCTTGGGACGGACTGGTGGGGGCGCTGGGGGCGAGCGTTTCGCCTTTGCCACAATGAATGAATTACAATAAAGTTCACAATTAGACTGAAATTTGAAAATGTACATTATAGTATATCAAACTAAAAACCACATAATTAGATGTATATTAACGTGGATGAAAAATTTAGGATGCTTTCTTTAAATTCATTTCAAAAATGAGTATTTACTTAACATTGATTATGAAAATAGGAGCTCGTGCTTAAGAGTCATAAGGCCTTAACATAAAATACCGACCATTCAGTGTTACAAAAGAGCACCTATTTTTATAATTAGGGTTAAACAAATACTCATTATATAATTGAAATACTTTGGGTATTTCAATTTTAGTTATTATTATTTACAAGAAAGCTTTGAGAATTTTTTGAATTAAGTCTGAGAAGGTTAATTTCAAATTCCGTTGAAGTCCTTTTATAAGTCTTCATCTAGCTTCATTTTTTTTAAAAAAATTGACACTAGATATCCAACTGATCCAACTTCATTTTTGTTACTATTCAATGTTGATCAATTAATTAACATCTTCATTAGTTGACTGTTCCACTATAGTCATTATCAGATCCGACTATTGCTACTTTATCAACAACTCCTTTCCACATCTTTTGTAGCACCAACCATTTTGAATTTTTCCATCAATCGATCGATCTAAGTTAGTTGACTCATCAATTGATTAGGGCACAAATAGAATGAGTAGATTACGCCATAAATAGAAACTTTTTGTTCATCGACTATCTAGCATGATTTGACTGCTTCCACTAGTTGGCTAATGTCCATCAATTTATTGGTGCAATCGATCTCGAGTCGAGGATGACCAAATTTGAGTTGAATTTTGATATTTGATCAATATATTTGATAGTTGAGCGAGACATCAAGTAAAATGGGAGATTATTAGTGCAATCAACCTCGGGTTAAAGTTGACCAAGCTTGGTTGGAGTTCAATGGTTGATCAAATATGTCAAAGTTGATTGGATACTTGACAATTGATAAGTTTAAGTGAGTTTTGATTGATCAGACACTTAACAATGAGTGAAGTCTTAATAGGTCATGAATGATTGAATGTGGGTGAAAGTTCTAACAGGTTACAGAGGATCAGATATTAGGCGCGTGGGTGAAAGTTCAAATAGGTCAAGAAGGACTAAATATTTGACAATGAAGAAGCTCTGATAGGTCAGGTCGACTGGATGTTAGACATGAGATGAGAAGTCCAAATAGGTCAAGGAGGACTGGATGTTTGATAATGGTGAAGTCCTATCAGGTCAAGGTTAATCGAATGCTAGGCAAGAGAAATCTTGATAGGTTGAGGTCAACCGTATACTATGTAAGGTGAGAGTTTAGTCTTGGTAAGGCTGGAACAAAGGTATAGTCAACTGTTATAGAATACAAATCAATTGATGAATCCTAAACCATGAATTCAAAGTTTAAAAGGGTTTGTGGTATGATCATTCGACTACTAGATGTTAGCAGTCAATTGATGCATCAATGGAGTGGTGCACTTGACTGACATCGTGGAGTGAATAGAATATTTTATAGTTGATCCAAAAACTTGACTAATGATGCAATAGTCGATTATTATGGTAATCAGCCGACTGTTATCTTCAATGGTGAGATGAATGGAGTTTTGATGGTTAATGATGCAACAGTCGATTGCTATGGTATAATCAATCATTTGTTGCCCTCGATGCTAAGGTTGACTAAGTTTGGTTTGAGTTTCAATGGTTGATCAAGAAGATGAAGGTTAACCTGATACTTGATAGTGGATAAGTCCAAGTGAGTTACGACGGACTGGATACTTGATAGTTGAAAGTTTAATAATGAGTTGGCAAGGGTGAAAAAGTCCAAGTGGGTTACACTTGGTAGTTGGAAATCCAACAGGGAGTTGGCAAGGGTGAAATCTATGTGAGTCATAGTTGACCCGACACTTAGTAATGAGCGAAGTCCTAACATGTCATAAAGGATTGAATATTATACATACGAATGAAAGTCCTAACAAGTTATGGAGGATTGGATATTAGGTGTGTAGGTGAAAATCCAAATAGGTCAAGGAGGATTAGATGTTTGTCAATAATGAAGTCTTAATAAGTCATGATTGGATGTTAGGCATGAAATGAGTGTATGACTGGATCATGCGATAGAGGGGGGTGGGGGGTTAATATCGTTCGTTTGAAAATTTGTTTTCTTTTTAACAAAACAATATAGAGACACAACAAAAAGTTGAAAACAAATGAAACTCGGACAGTTATTTGGTTCACAATTCAGCGATTGCTACTCTAAGGTCCATGATCCCTTGAACTGTTCTTGAATGGGCAATCCACTAAAGTCCGCCTTCTGGAAACTTTTGATAAGGAGAGAAACCTTTACAAGATGTAGGGGATAGTAACACTTTACTAACCTCTAATTAAATGAAATGCAATAATAAATTTACCAACAACAAGAGAGTAGATTTCAGAGTTGGTTGTCGGAGATCGTTTCGACGTAGTAGATGTGTAGATCTTGCTCAAACATCAAAACGAACACAGAAGTTGTGTATAGAGAATTGAGAATTATATGTGTAGTCTCGGATACCGAGACTCTTTTATAAACTTTTTTATCAGTTGATTGAACTCTATTCAATTGATTGAACCCAATCAGATCCCTCCGTGTCCGTGCTTGATTTTAGGGTTTTTAATCGATCGACTGAATGTCCCATCAGTCTATTGAACCCCTAATCTTTTCTTGCTTGCTTCGATATGATCATATCAATCCCACGTAATTTGTTTGTCTAGTCGATTGATCCTCCTGATCAATCGATTAGACCCCAGAACTCCCTTTACTATTTGATCCAATCACATCCGATCTGCTCTTTCCATATATGTTCGATCAATTGATCCTCCTGATCAGTCGATTGAATACATATTTCCTTTTTGACTTGATTCGAATCTAATCTATGCATATCTGCTCAGATTGTCTTGGATCGATTGACCAAACCACCATGTTCGGTCGACCGAACCCTTTGGTCAACCGAAGTCTTTGTTTTTATGCAAAACAAAGTTAGCACAATAGACATAATAGTAATCCTACAAAACAGAGTTAGAACCAGATAAAAGTATGTATGAAACAAGCTAACAGTTAAGATTCTAATCTTGACTTAGAAACCTCAATTAGTTTCTTCAGTCGGATTACCTAAGGTTGTCCCAACTGGAACGCGGCCTCACTGCCTTCCATAACTGAAAGGTCTCTCCAAGACTTATCTTACTTATCCGCCAAACATACGGTCTAGTTGATCTGTTTGGACTTCTTATTCTGCTCAGTGTATCGACCCACCAGGAGTTTCCTTACTTGATGTTCGATCAGCTAACCCATCAAGTGTTTTGCTAGATCAACTCATCTAGACTTCTACTCGATGTCTGGTCCTTCTGATCCACTAAGACTCTCTTTCCTCGTGTCTGGTCCTCCTGACCCACTAGGACTTCCTAATGCCTAATGGCCGGTCTTCCTGATCCATTAAGACTTTCCGTGTTAAGTGACCTACACACTTAACTCACATATCAAATAAATAATGTATAGCTTTAAACCTTTTGTGAGACATCAAAATATAAGTTCGATTATCGATGCTATCTGCACTAATAATCTTCTCATTTTTTGATATTTTGCAACACAGTTTAAAGTTAGAGAAAATACACCTTTCTTTAACAAAGTTTAACTTGCTTATATAGATTTTCAAACTTAATCTAAAGCAGTTCAACTTGAATTAAGATAAAAAAGATTAACTTAAACTTAGATTACACTATTTAAAATTTAAGTTAGGCTAAAACAAGACTTGATAACTTTAGCAAAGATAGCAATTCATGCTTGAGAAAGTTTAACAAACTTGAAATAACTAACTTAACCATTTCAACAAATATGACTTTACGCAACGCATCATCAATGACGCACAATTAAGGCGCGCCGTTAATAATAGTTTTTATAGCGCGCTCAATAAAGTACACTGTGGATAGTATTATATTTGTACAAACGACGACGTACAAAAAAAAGTGCACTATCAATAATCTTTTCTACGGCGTGCAGAGTGTGCTGTTAAAACTTAATATTAATGGCTTGCAAAGCGCGCTGTTAATATTATTATACCTATATAAATGATGATGTGCAAAAAATGCATGCGGTCAATAATTATTATTAAAATATTAACAATGTACAAAGCGTGTGCTGTTAATAATCTTTAAAAATTTAAGACTTTTTAAATCCCCTAAATCCTACCCAAACCCTTCGCAGAATTATTTTTCACCAAAACCCTCCACCAAAAACCCTCTGTGACCTAACCTCCTCCGGCAAAAGCCTCCCATTCGCGAAAATGTACCCATCTCCGCCAAAACTCCACGAAAAACCTCTTCCGCCAAAACCTTCCTCCGTGCCGCCAGCACCTAGCCTCCTCCACCACTTCTCCGTGCCGCCAGCACCTAGCCTCCTCCACCACTCCTCCGCGCCGCCAGCGACCTAGCTTCCTCTGCCACTCCTCCGCGCCGCCCGCGACCTAGCCTCCTCCGCCACTTCTCCACCCTGCACGCGACCTAGCCTCCTCTGCCAAACCCTAAACTCCCTCACCACAGAACCCTTCCAAACCCCTCTCTACCGAATCATCTCTGGGTTGAACATCAACGACGCTGAACATCTCCGTTGAACCCACCTTCATTCCCTCTCTGTAGTGGTCTGACTTGTCTTGATCTTTCTCAGGTTCGATGTTTTTCATCTTTCTCAAAATGAATCTATGCATATTGTGGTTCAAACTGAAGTGTGTTGCTATATGGGTTAACTTATACTTGAAGAACTTGGATGATAGCATCAGTGATGATAGCTTAAGAGAACTTTTCTCTGGATTTGGGACAATTACTTCTTGCAAGGTTCTTTATTATTGTTAGTTTTTATTTCCTAACATATTTACTTTATTTTTACCCATTGCCCTATTGTCTTTTAATATTTCCAGGTTATGCTTGATAAAAATGGTGTGAGCAAGGGATCTAGATTTGTTGCTTTCTAGTCTCCGGAAGATGCATCACGGGCTGTAAGTGTTGATGCAGTTTGCACTAATAGTTTAATCTTAGGTTTTAATGTATGACAATAGTTTAAAGTTAGAGTGTTATTATTTAATAAGTTGAGTTAAGTGTGCAGGGTTAACTAAATTGACAGATCTAGAGGGCCAAACACCAGGCAGAAGTCCAGATATGTGATTCTGGCAGGAAGTCCAGCTGGGTCAGAGAGAACCAGACAGTTGGCGGGAAGTCTAGTCGGGTCAGGAAGGACCAGACGATTGGCTGAAGTCTGGATGTGCGATTCCAGTAGGAAGACCTGGTAGGTCGAAGATCAGACATCGAGGGGGTTACTCGACAAATGGTAAGTGAAGTAAGAAACTGGAGGAGTGAATCCAATGAGGATGGGTCCCCGGTAGGGACTTATGTTAGGATCTTGAGCGCAAAACAACATAAGTGCGCAGCGGAATAAAATCAAGATCCTTCAGAAAATCCATGCGAAGGAAACCGTATACTAAGGGATTATGAGAGTTTATACCTTTGTTGCGTGAGCTACGTTCTCCCGGCA
>JBBUKS010000002.1:7954660-7965897 GCA_038050645.1 Hedychium gardnerianum | reverse complement strand
AGACGTCGAGGAGGTGACTCGGCAAATGGTAAGTAAGGTAAGAAACTGGAGGAGTGAATCCAGTGAGGACGGGTCCCCGGTAGGGACTTAGGCGCTGGTCCAACTTAATTCCAAAGTGAAACCCTAGGTTGAGACCATGATTAAATCATGGTCGTGGTAAGACATAATTTAATTCATAGTTACATGCATTTATTTTATATGCTAACTCCTTTATTGCAGGTATTTTGTACTAATATATTTTGTAGGAGTTAAAGCCTAGGTGTGATGCAGGCACCTCAGCACAGAGGCGCTGGAGGTGCATCGGAAGGCTGGATGCGCCTCAGCGCTGGAGGCGCCTTGGACGGCTAGGAACGCCTCAGCGTAGGAGGCGCTTGAGGCGCCTCGGAGTGCTGGGGGCGCCTCAACGTTGGAGGCGCCTCGGATGGTTGGGGGCGCCTTAGCGCTTGGATAAGCGCGGTTGACGCACAAAGCAGCTGGAGGCACTCAAGAGTGCTTGGATGCACCTCAGAGTGGATAAGTAGCGGATTTATCGAATCCGATCAGCCTCAATGGAGGCACTCCGGAGCATTAGAGGCGCCCTCAATGGGCTATATTATAACATCTCGACCAGCAGCTCACAACAACACTTCCATACGCTATTTTAACTTCATACTGCTACCCCGGAGCTCCAGAATTGCTGTATTATAATCCTACTGCATCGGACTGACACCGGAATCATTTTTCTGTAGCAGAATCCTCTCCAACACACAAGCTCAACCTGTTGGTAATGATCTTTTAAATTCATTTCTATAATTGCACAGGGAAGTGTAGTGTTGTTACACTTCTCTTATCTTACACATGATTGATTTTCTGAAGGTTCATCAGAAAAGGATTTTAGTGGATTGCCTAACGATATGATCTGAAGGGAGTAGGAGTCGGCGAAGGCTCCGAAACAAGTAAAATAAAAGTGTTCTTTTCTTTTATTGTCTTTCGCTACACACTTAAATTTTACGAACCTTTTTTCAAAACTAGGAAAAGAAAGTTTTAAACCCGTGATTCACCCCCCCTCTCCCCTCTCACGTGCACTCGATCCTATACAGTGCACTCCTTTATCAAGGTCTTATATTCATGTTTCTCAAGCTCGTCTTCATTATCCTCACTCATCCTAGACTTTTCCCAAGCTAAAAGTAGAGTTGAAGATCTAGCTAATGATGAGGCTTCTTCATTGCACTTAGCATTTATTTGCTTGATGCCCTCGTGATGACGAGGCTTTCCATCATTTTTCAATTCTATCAAGATGAGAACTTATTTGAACTCCATAAACATCCTCGCTAGATTGTGATGGCTTGACTATAAAAAATTTCATCGTCTTTCTATTATATCTAGACAATTGTTGAACTTCCATTGATTTCCCATAGTTGTTCTCCTCTTGAATGTTCCTATAAAAATTTTGAGGGTTCCTCCAACTAGGGCTATAAGTGTATGAATATGGATCATCCTATGGAAGTTGGTCATAGTTAGGGAAGACACGCTATTTTTCTCCATAAATAGTATTGGGTAGTTATCATTTGCATGACTTGTTACACCACAAATCTCACAATAACATTAAGAAAAATTCATAGCATCAAATTGGTTGAACCATTGAGTTCAAGCATCCATTTTGCTTAAAAAAATTTTGCCCACCTGAAAAAGAGAGGTCAAAAAGGCATAAAAGAGATGCAGTAGTAAAGAAGAAAAAAAAATCTAGATTAACTAAATCACTAATCAATCAATGTTAATCGAAACAGTTCCTAGCAACGGTGCCAAAAACTTATTGTATGATTTTCACAAGTGCACGGTTGTCGACAAGTAATAAAAATATCGATCCATAAAAACTATTGATTAAGCACTGACTGAGGTTATGAAGCTAGTTATCTAGATGGTCTAAATTGAGAGCAATCAAGAGAGCAAGAGAGGAAAGAGAGAACCTAGAGTAGAGGAGGTCATGGGAAAGCAAATGATCAATGGGAGAAATTGGATTGAGGGAATGATTCTAGGATTTCGGTTTCGCTATGATGCTAGTTGATATTTTAAGTATTGTTAACCTTCTTACCTCCATGTTTACTTTCTTGTAGGGATTCTAACCAATTAAACGATATGAACCCCTGAGGATTATACCAGAGTGCCTACAACAAATCCAACGCTATTAAGCAAAGTGGTAACGCTAGAAAGTCTGCTTAAAGGTTTACCCCTGTCACATGAGGCCTCACGGTCATACAATCTAGATTGCTCATTCTACTTTCTAACATCAAATTGGTGCAAACCCATAAAATACTAGTTTGTTAATCCCTTGTAGTGAATTAACCCCGTTTTAAGGCGATGACTCTAGAATGTCTGCTTAAAGGGTTACCCCTATCACATGAGGCCCCAAGGTTATACAATCTAGAGCATTTCCTCTACATTGTGACCAATCCTCCACATTATATTGCATTCATAACACACACAATCAAGCAAGCAAGAACAAGAAGTAAACATTGTAGGATCATAGGAGACGAGAGAGTGGGTGAATCTCGTTCGTTTAAAATCTTTTCTTTTCTCGTAAATCAAAGTTAAATTACAGTGAAATAATGAAATAATAAACCAAAAAACACAAGTCTTTTTTTTTTACTTGGTTTGTAGTCTAGCAACTACTACTCCAAGGCCCATGATCCTTGATCGCTTTCGATGGGCAATCCACTATAGCTCTTCTCTCTAAAATCTTTCTGAGAATAAGCAACTCGTACATAGAGTATGAGGTGTATAGTAACACTACTATCACCTTTAATAGTAATGCAAGTATAATAACAAAATATACCAACAAATAGGAGTAGAGATGAAGCTTAGTTGTCAGTGAGTCTTCCAGTGTCGTAGGAGTAGGACTTGCATGAACAATAGTAGTAGCGAGATAAAGTAGTGAATGGAGAACTGATTTCGGCCTGGACCCCGAAGCCTTCTTTTATAGGCACCGTTCGGTCGACCAAAATCACGTTCAATCGATTGAATCTTTCCATTGACTGAACCTCCTATCCATCGATTGAACCCCGAACCTTTCCTTCTTTGCTTTGATGTGATCCTTACAATCCCATAAATCACGTTGTTTGATCGACTGATCAAGCTTATCTATTGACTGAACCTCTGGATTTCCTTTCTTGCGAGATCCAATCTGATTGTCTGTCATTTCCTTTATGGATTGACCGACTGATCCAACTTATCAGTCGACTGAATCCCTATTATCTTCTTTACCATATCTCAAATTTATACTATTCTTATCCTCTTGGATTGATCGATTGATCCTCTAGTTTGATTGACTGATAAAATGTAGACTCTGAATTATGCACGTGTGGCTACTAATAGAGCCTGATTTCGAGTCCCGAGTTAAAAGTTATGATCCTTTGAAGTTCAAGGGGTAATGATTCTGCATTAATAATGATCCTGCAAAATAGAGTTAGACAATAGATGCTAGTATGTATGAGTATGATAGTTAGGACTGTCTTGATCTCAACTTAGAAATCTCTGTTGATTTCTTCTGTTGGATCAGCGCCTAAGATTTATCATGTTTGGGACACGACCTCACTACACTCCCTTTAGGAACTTAACTCAACTCACCTACAAAATATAGGGTCCTTTAGACCTATTTGGGCTTTAATCACTCAGCATCAGATCGGCCTACCAAGGATATCTCTTGATTCGATATCAGGTCCTATGTGACCCATCGAATTCACTTGCCAGATGTCAGGTCCACTTGACTCATTTGGACTTCCTACTTGGTTTTCACGATCTACTGAGACTTTCCTTGCCTAATATCAGGTCCAGCTGACCTACTAGAACTTTCATCCATTGTCAAGTATCAGGCCTGGTTGACCTACTAGGACTTTCATCCATTGCCTAATATCAAATCCAGCTGACTTACTAGGACTTTTCAATTTGGGCATCCTACATACTTGATCAATTCATCAGACAACAATAAGACTTAACTTGAACCATTGATAACATCAAAACAAAGGTTCAATTCTGGTGCTCCTTGCACAAACAATCTCTCCCTTTTAATGTTTGGCAATCCGGGTTCAAAGGTAAGTTTTAATATATAAAAATAACTGCACTCAAGTTAAACTCTCCCTCTGAATTTAACATCTTTTCCCCTTTGACACATATAAAAAAAATGGGGTCATTTCAAAATTAGTTAATTGGGGTTATAACAACTTATTTTGAAATTTGTTTCGAAATATTCTATTTATTTTGTTAGAATGACTTAAATTTTTTTGAAAACAAGCCAAGCTTCAAAAATATTCTAAGTCTTTTGTAAAAGTATTTTCGTAGTTTTTAAAATAATTTTTGAAAATAACTTTGTAGATTTCGAAAATAAATTGGGAAAATAATTTTCGAAATTAGTTTGGATGTCAATTTTAAAATTTTCAAAAATGACTAAAATGATTTTTTAATAATTTTTAATAATTTTGAAAAAAAAAATTGAAAATAAGTTTGAAAATTTTGAAATTTTTGAAGATAGTTTAAATAACTTTGAAGAGAGATTTTTCAAGAGCAATATTAAAAGAAATTTTTGAGAGGAATAAACAAAAAATAAAGATTGCTCCCCCTTAACTTGATATTTTCTTTTGAAATAAGGATGTCCTAATGTCCAAGCATGTATGATATGCATAGATTTTTAAAATATGTCCTTAGAAGAATTGGCCAAATTCATCTCACCAATTCTAAGTGGTCAAATAATTGAATTAAGTTATGTTAATTTTGAGTTTGAGTAAAGTTTGATTAAGTTAAAGTTTAAGGTTAAATAATTAAGTTGAAATTAATATAATTGTTGAAGTTAATTTTGAATTAAGTTAAAGTTAATTAAGGTTAATTTAGAATGATTTTATTAGTTTATGATTTAGTTAATTATTTTTGAATTTTTTAAAATATGGTAATTAAAAATAGTAAAATAATGTGTGTTAACCGAAAAATAAGTTTATAGAATTTTCTAAGAATTTTAGGGATTTTTTTGGATTTAAATGGAGCTAATATGACAAGTTCAGGGGATATAAATAATAGGCTTTTAGAAAACCTATTTGAAATATCAATTAAATGAGAGTTGATTGATTTAATTAAACGTATGGTTGGAAATTTAAAACCAAGGTTAATTATATAAATAGCTACTTTCCTATTCATTTCCACCGAGCCCTTTCTTTTCTCTTCCTCCTCACTCGATCGCCGCCCGATCAATCCTCCCCTCTTCATCGAGCAGCCGTCGTCGGACTCTTCTTCCCCTCCGGCCAACACTGTCAGTAGCCGCCACAGTTGTCGGAGCGGACCGAGATCTATATAGAGGCATACCTAGGTTTTCTGGCGCTGCCCTCCTCCCTTGATTATGCTGGTCATCGCCTTTAGCCATCAGCCAGTCGGATCCAGCCAAATCAAGGTTAGATTGGGCCTTTCCGACATCATTGCTGCTTCAATCCAGCTCTGGCTAGATCGAGCCAGGGAGGAGCAGCCGAGCATGATGCCAACACCACCAGTCGGACCTAGGTCAGGCTTCCTCCTTTCTTTTCTCTTAATTTGGCTTCTGCTACTTCAGTTTCAGCCAATTAATTACCTTGATCTGGTCATCAGCAACGCCGGCTAGCTATTGTGGCTAGGTTGATTCAACCGACGTATCCTTCGGCCACCTCCAATCCATCCGGTAGTCCACCAATTAAGGGGTAAGTTTCACGGATGATGAATTGTGGAGCTAGCAAATTGATTTAGGGTTGGTTTAGTCCCAATCATTTTCAGGGAAAGGAACTAGATTTCGGCGAGCTGGTTTCTGCCACAGTGACCTCCAGCCAACCACTGCCACAGCAAACTCTGGCCAACAAAGGTATACATTAGTGGAAATTCAGTTTTGGGGGATTCTTTGAATTGAGATTAGTTCTAATGACAAGGTAAGATGTAGTATAATTGTGGCTGTGATGTTGGTAGATGTGTGGTAATATTGGTTGGTATTTTCTTTTGTTATCTTTAGAGGTTTGGATGAGAGGTTGTGTTGATCATGGGTTGGAGGATACCCAAAACAAATTGATGTATAGATTATGCCTAAAGTGTAGGCTTAATGTTAAATGGTTTCATGTATGACCATTGTTAAGGGTTATGAGGTTGAAATAACTTTTGTTCATAAGCCTTGTAACTAGTTTTGGGATATGATTCAGTTAATCCTTATAGGGTTCCTTAACCGACATAGGATTTGGTTGAGCTGATTGATTTAGGCTAGTACTTGGTTGTAATTTGTATTCCCTGGTGCAGGACATTGATTCATATCATGTGCGTCAACTTGGGGATATTTTTGCACGAGCTACTTTTGGAGGCGGGTATTTCTTCCTTTGCTTCTATTTAATTACTGACCTTAGTGCATGATATGATATGTTGAATAAGTAGTTGAATTTACCTTAATTCTAATTGCATTTTTACTTGAGTTTGATACTTATATGCTTGCACTTTGTGTTGATCTATT
This sequence comes from Hedychium gardnerianum, assembly GCA_038050645.1. Taxonomy (NCBI): domain Eukaryota; kingdom Viridiplantae; phylum Streptophyta; class Magnoliopsida; order Zingiberales; family Zingiberaceae; genus Hedychium; species Hedychium gardnerianum. The sequence goes on along the minus strand of JBBUKS010000002.1, from coordinate 7,959,419 downwards.
TATACGCATGTAGTCTCTATTGTTTTCATATCTTGTAGTGTGCATACGTGCATGGTGTGTACCTTAGGAACATGCTATGATCATGTAGTTGATAGACACGCGTGTGTCATGCATTTATATTTATTTGTAGTCATTGTTTATTTATACCATGTAGTGTAGATGTGGACACGTGTGTGACATGTATCAATTTTGATGTAGCATTTATTTTGTATTCTTGATTGTGTGGTAGACACAAGTTTTACATGTGCCCTTGATCATGTAGCATGTGTTGTATGTTTATGATTGTAGGTGTGAACACATGTGTGACATGTACCAATTTTGATGTAGCATTTATTTTGTATTCTTGATTGTGTGGTAGACAAAAGTGTTACATGCACCCTTGATCATGTAGCATGTGTTGTATGTTTATGATTGTAGGTGTGAACACATGTGTGACATGTACTCTAGGAGATATAACATGCTAGCTCATTTCTGATTGGTTGTTATAATCACGTGTGTGACTTGTATTATAGTTGATCTATCTTGATTAATGTGATGGTGTACATTGCATAGATAGACTTACACGATGGTAGAATTAGTTGTATTCTACTCATCTGAGAGATGCATGTATGCTATCAATCACGGCTCCCTTCGGGTGTGAGCTAGTCGTAGCATCACGGAGACACATATACTATTAATCAAGGCTCCTTTCGAGTGTAAGCTAGTCATAGCATCGCGGTTACATGTATTCTATCGATTAGGACTCCCTTCGTGTGTGAGCTAGTCGTAGCTTTGCAGTTGCATGTATGATAGCGATCAGGGCTCCCTTCGGGTGTGAGCTAGTCGTAGCATCATGGAGACACATGTGTTATCGATCAGGGCTCCCTTTGGGTGCAAGCTAGTCATAAACATGCTACTATTTGGGTTGTTATATCCTAGGCTGCCCACAAGGTCATACGTGGTAGAGAGTTGTAGGATCGAGTGCACGTGAGAGGGTGAATCACATGTTTTTGAAATCTTTCTTTTCTATTTTGAAATCTCATCGAAAGTTTCGAGTACGCAGTGGAAAAGAAAAAAGAAAAAGGAAAAAAAAAGTACACAATTGGTTTACTTGGTTCAGAGCCATCGTCGACTCCTACTCCAAGGCCCATGACCTTTCAGATCATATCGTTGGGCAATCCACTAATATCCTCTTCCGGCAACCTCCGGAAGAGTGATTCGATTATAAAATAAAGTTGGTGTAACAATCCTACACCAACTTATGCAAATAAGAAAAGTAAATAAACAAAAAAACACTTGTTACCCAACACTTAGAATGATGATGATGCTGGCTTGAATGCTGGTGAAGATCTCGACGCCGAATGTTGCTTGAGCGGGTTCTTTTGCGTAGAGAGTCGAGAGGAGCGTTCTGAATAGTTTCGTCGTTGTTTTACTTTGAGCTTTGACACCCCTCTTTTTATAGTGAAGGTGAACCTGATCCGATCCACTGATCTCGAGATCAGTTTTCACTGTTCGAATTTTATCGGTCGACTGATCCTTCTGAATCAGCCCAGCTTCCCGTCTAGATGTTGTCTCTTCGGGATAATATTTGCATTCGGTCGACTGAACCTCACCGTTCGGTCGACTGATCCTTCGATTCTCCCTTAGATTATCTAGTCTGATCAACCCGTTGATCTTATCCCATAGTTCGGTCGACTGAACCTCTTCATTCGGCTGACTAGGAAACTTGAAAATTGAAAGCATCTCTTGGTCTATCGGCTGAGTGTCATCAAAATTTCATGGACACTTGTGATCTCTGATTTTCACATTATCAGCAAAATAATATAAACAAAAAGAATATGCTTCTTCAACCAAATAAGTATTATATATTAACCCCTCAACTCTTGCTTTATTACGAACATAATTCTTTAATTTCCTCAAAAATTGTTCAAATGAATACATCCATCTGTACTGCACAGGACCAGTTAGTCGTGCCTCGTAAGGTAAATAAACTGATAGATGTTCCATTGTTTCAAAAAAATAGGTGGGAATATGCGCTCAAGCTTACATAGTATAAGATAAATATCTGTTTCTAACCGAAGTATATCGGCCGTCATAATACACCTCGTTGTCAAATCTTTGAAAAATAGACTCAATTCTGTAAGTATTTGTCAAACATTATTAGATAGTAGGGTTATGGAAAGCTATTGGAATAAGTCTTTGCATGAACACATGACAGTCATGACTTTTCATTCTAAATATTTTTAATTTGTTCATATCCACGCATCAGACCATATTCGAGGCATACCCATCAAGCAATTTGATTTCATTCAACCAACTACATAAAGCTTGCTTACCTTCTTTGTCCAATGTATAGCAAGCCTTTGGAAATTGATTTGTTATTTCATTATGAGCAACTTAGGTCTGCTAACTAGTTCTTTTAATTTCTAACATGATTTTGTGGTGTCTTTAGTTCTTCCAGGAACATTTATCACAGTATTGAAGATAAAGAAAATTCTCAACATGCATCATATCTAAATTATATCAAATGAGTAGATTCTTCCAATATGGCAAGCTCTCAGAAATATTTATTTTCTTCCAACCACACTTACACACTCTAACATTGTATTTATTTATCTCATCAGAATCAGGCTGAGATACTGGTAGGAATTCTTAGCTGTTTATTTGGTCAATGATTTCTTCACCTGAATTGATTGTTGGCAGAAGTTTTCTGACTACAACATTCTTTATGAAATTTTGTTTATTTCTCCTAAAGTGGTGTTCAACTGGTAAAAAATTGCGATAAGTATCAAACCAAGATACCTTCCTACTGCAAGGTAATGAAAATGCATCAGACTCTATCATGCAATATGGGCATGCTAACTTATCAGTCGTGCTTCATCCAAACAACATTGAGTATGCTGGAAAATCACTAATCGTCCATAATAAAGCAACATGGAAGGTAAAATTAATTTTACTTGCGACATCATAAGTCTATATATATATATCCTTTCTTTGCAGTTAAAAGAGATGTCCTTACACTACAACAAAAACGCTCATAGACAACGGATTTTTATCCATTGTCTTTTCCATTTAAAAACTATTATAATTGACATTATTGTTAAAAGTGTGCTAAACGACAATAGTTTTAAATTGTTGTCATTTAATACCCAAGATAACAGTTTCACAAAGTTTAAAAATCATTGTCTTTAGATGCTTTTGACAATAGTTAAATATTGTTGTCTCTCTTAAGGACCTCAATGTTAGATGATAGTTTGACAATAGTTTAAAACTGTTATTTTTAATTACTTTTCACAACAATTTAAAAATCATTGTCTGTCTTGATTAGAAAATGCTTTGAGAATAATTAAACACAACCAAAACACAATAAGACCAAGGACAATCAACTAACTCACACAAACAAACACATGAATACTAATAATTAAATTATCTCTAATTGGTACACATTGTACACTACAACAATTCTAAATTATGATAATAAAAATATTTTTTTACAAGGCATAATTGGAGTAGATCAAATAGTTTTGCTGTTAACAAGCTCAAACACCAAAGTCAATAGAAGAAAGATGAAAAGTAGAATAGTACTATAGTACAGCATAGATACCATACAATAGCGACCTGAATTAGTTCAAATGTAATTGAAGGTGAAATATCAACAACCTTTTGGTAACACTCAAAAATAGCAACAGAATTATCCATTGCTTCATGTTCCATTACTCATGCAAGATGTTCTCCCCTGATCAATTGTTGTTGTTAGCTAAAGAGGAAAAGCATTTTACATATATCTTCTAAATAATCGAAAAGTGAGATCAGCTTCAAGCATATTGAAAAACACATAAACCACCTATACTAAAAGCAGAAACATATAGTACCTTTCACAATACATGTTCTACGATTTATATTTCTTAATTAGTAATCGTATTGACCTTCCTCCTTTTAATTTAAGTATTAGTTTACATGAGAGAAAGTGAAATAAACTACCAATCAATTTTGTGTACCTTGACCGCTTGGTTTCCTATTCATTCTTTATTGATAGGATCCCACTATAAAATACAAGAATATATTTGACTCCATGATGCCACAACAAATTTATTCTCTTCATGCAATATTCAATGTGACTATACATTGCCTATATCGGTAAGATGCATATCATGGTAGAAATTGGAATTATAAAGCATTATATTATCGAATAATCATTAGAAGTCCCTGTAGTAATTATTAACTATAGTAAAAGAATGCAACATTATTGATAATGAAGAGATGACATTCTCACTAACTCTAATCTTAGTGCAGTAAAATGTGCATGATATATGCAAACATTGCCTAGGGAAACTTGTAAAAAATAAAATAAAATCATATAAATGTGAAATAACAACTGCAAGAAAACAATCTACTGTTGGTGTAGGGAGCACCAGAATCAAACTTATGTTTTGATGTTGTCAAAGGTTCAGAGTTAAGTCTTATTGTTATCTGATGAACTAATCTAGTGTGTAGGATCTCAACTCTGAAAGCCCTAGTAATTCTGGAGGACTCGATACTAGGCAAGGAAGTCTCGACAGATCATGGAACCAGGCAAGAAGTCCAGATGGGTCAAGAGGACCTGACATCTGGCAGGAGGATTCGATAGGTCTGAAAGACCTGATATCGAATCAAGTGGAAGTCCTGGAAGGCCGATCCAATGTTGAGCAAAGTCCAAACAGGTATGGAGGACCCGATGTTTGGCAGGTGAGTTGAGGTAAGCACCTGGAGTTAGTGCAGTGAGGTCGTGTCCCAGTGGGAC
>JBBUKS010000002.1:7944048-7954560 GCA_038050645.1 Hedychium gardnerianum | reverse complement strand
TTTCACTTAGGTTAATTAATTTCAACTTAGGGTTTAATAAATTAAATAAACTCCCAATTAAATTGATATTCCAAACAAGCTTTATAAAAGTCTATTCTTTATCCCCGTGAACTCCTCCAAATAACTTCGATTAAATTCCAAAAAATTTCTAAAAATCCCCAAAAATTAATTGGATTTAGAGTCATCACCTGACAAAAATGAAGAAGCATACATGGTAAGACAATTTGAAAAGTTTTTTAAATCTAACAACTTTGATAAGACGTAGGCCGAAACCCCTCTTCGATTAAAAGGAAAAGTGAGGTGCTATAACTGCAATGAAGAAGGGCATATCAAGGACAACTGACCAAAATTGAAAAGCAAGAAAAAAGAAAGAGACAAAAGGACAAGAATTCCAAAGAAAAAGAACCTCAAGGCGACTTGGAGTGAATCATCATTAGATGATTCTGAGATGGAAGAATACGTTGGACTAGCACTAACGACCAACTATCAAGAGGAGAGCATTGATGAAGGCGAAGCTACTTCAGAGGAAAGCAGGGATGAAGGGGGAGCATCCAACTATGAATCTGACACAGTAAGTAAGGTACGTCTTCTACCTCCTAATCAGTTATACAAAGGTATTAAAATGATGTCTAGATTTTTGTGCAAATTGAACCAAATATTTTATTTTAAAAAAGGTTAACATTGCTTTAAAAATTCAATTAACAATTTAATGTCCTCTAGCAGAATTTGATAAAATTAAGATTAAAAATGCAAAATTAAAAAATCAAATAAAATTGGTAGAAAAGGAATTTACATGCTCAAATTCAAATGTTTTACAAATTTCATACTCTAGATATTACAGAGGAATAAATTGGTATGTTAGGAACCATAGGGGCCAAATTTCAAAAATTGCAAAACATGATATTTCTAGGAAATGCTTTATAAATTCAGTAGCTAAAAATTTATTCTGGGTTCCAAAATCTGTTCTATCCTATTAGATTATTTTTTGCAAGCTAAAAATTGATTAAGTTGAATTATTAACAATATTTGCAAAATTTCTTTTCGTACACCTTCTATTCAATTTTTTTGTCGTTTTACATTTTTTTTGTGATAAAAAAATCATTCTTTCTATTAGAAAGAAAAAATTCAAATTTTTTCTATCGTTACAAAACATTTTATGAATTCTTTAACGTAAATAGAATTTTTAAAATTAAAAATTTTCAGAGATTGATTTTTGAAAAACTTGATTTTTTTTACAAATGACCATTACATTTTGAATTATCAAAAAAGATTTCAAGATTTTTTGATGTCAAATTTTATTTTTAAATATTTATTCTAAAAATTATCTACTTCTATAAAGAAAAATATTTTCTCATGGTAAGAAAAATAATTTTTTTGTTATATTTTTTTCTTTGATCAGATTGATTATATTTGTCCCTGACAAAAATTTTCTATTTTAAAATATTTATTCTAAAAATTATCTACTTCTATAACGAAAAATAATTTCTCATGGTAAGAAAAATAGTTTTTTTGTTAAATTTTTTTCTTTGATCAGATTGATTATGTTTGTCTATGACAAACTTTTTTTAGCATTTTTCAAAAATTAAGGATAGTTTCCATTTTTTATGGAAAATCTAAAAGATAATTCTTAAAAATTTTATTTTTTGATAAATAATTACGATAAAAGTACACAAACTTGTATTACTTGTGTACATCCCTATAAATTTTCTCAAATTTTTTAACTTCAATTTTCATTTTTTCCCCCATGTTTTTGATGTTATTAAATGGGGAGACGTGATAAGTGTTAAGTTTAGGGGAACGTTAAAAATTGCAAAATTTATTTGTGCTTAGATATTTTTTTTTAATGCAATTTCTTGTTTGGTTTTCCTAACTTAACTCGAGTTGATGCACATCAAAAATGGATAGTACCCTAGGTTAGTTTTGATATTATTCAACTGAGTTAAGGAAGGTCTTGTGTTGTTTGATGCCTTGTGTTTAAGTATGTAGAGACTTGGAAACACAAGAAGTCGAGCGGAAGATATGAGGAGTGAGAAGGATTGCATGGAAGGGAGCCGATGGGCTTGGTACATTCGAGAGACTAGGAGCTGCGCAAGAGTATATCGGTGGAGCGAGAAGGACACAGTAGAAGGACAAGAAGCCGGGGAGTAAGTCTGCTCAAGGAGAAGGTGGGATTTGGGTTCGGGTGAGCTCAACTCTAAACGACCGAAGCATCACCCAAGCGATCAGAAGGAGGAATGGTTAATACTGAAAATGATCATTCAAAACGCTCAATGCATCGCGATTGAATTGGAGGTGCCTCTGATGCCAGCCACTGGAGGCGCCTTCGATGTATTTGAGGCACCTCACCCGCCAGCTATTGGAGATGCCTCCTAGGTAATATAGGCACCTTGGACGCCAGAAAGTCGTTGCGGAGCAGATAAGCAGCGGTGGCCATGTCAGCCGCTTCGAGGTGCCTTGAATGCATTGGATATGGCAAATAAAAAAAAAATTAATCGATGAAAAAAACCACTACATAAATTTTTAGGAAATTTTGGATTATTTTTGAGAATTTAACTGAATTTATACAAATTATTTAGGGTTATTTCTATTTAAACTTGGAGATGATAAGTGTTATTAACCTATGGTTTAATTACAAACCCTAAGTTAGGTTATTTAAAAACCTAGATTACCTATTCCCTTCTCATCACCCACTTGACACCTCCTCACCCGAACAACTCGATGTCGCCTCCCATCGCGATTTCTTCTTTCCCGACTCACAGCCGACATTCTTCCCTCCCTCAATTTGCTTCTTAATCCCGAGATCTTCGGCCACCGTGGGCAGACAGGTGGTGTTCCTTCTCCTCGGGCCTCTATGGTGGGGCTAAGCTGGAGCTATTGAGTGCGAGGACCGTTTACCTCCTACCCCTTGCTCTGGTCGCCACCGACCCGAGCTCTTCCTCCCCGAAGTAACCAGCCGTCGCGACATCATCTCGATCTCTCCTACCCACTTGGGCACTATCGTAGATCTTCTTCTTCTTCCTCACCTTGATTTTCATCACGCCAGACCTAGGTCAGATCTGAGGGTCGGCTATCTCATAGCTCCGACCGACAATTTAGTCTCCGGTCAGCTGCAAGAAAGGGAGCCTCGATACTGCCGGCTAGAATTGGCCTCCGACCACCTTAGATGAACTCCGGCAGCCATCATCAGTAAGGGGTAAGTGTTAGATGGAGACATTTTGTTTTGGTGTCCATATAGATTAATGTTCAATTTGTTTTTCCGTCCAGATCTGCTATTCCGACCAATTCTAGTGCTTGTGGCTATTGTTCCGGTAGAGTTGAATTTCGACAGCCCTATTATGGCCTATTAGCTAGCTTCGGTCACAACCCTAATCATCCACATAAGGTAAGGATAGGCTAGCTATGGATTTAGGGTTGTGTTTGTATATAATTGTTGGTTGAAAATCGACTTCATCCATTTCTAGCAGAGACTTGTTATGGATCTGCCCTCTTGATTCTGGCTAGACCAGCCAAATTGACCTGCGGCTACCGCCAATAGTAGGTAAGGGTGGATGTGATTTATGTAAGCTTGTGATACTATTAGATTTAGGGTTTAAAATAAAATATGGATTGGTTATTTTTAGGGATATGTTGAGATATGAATTGTAGTATAGTTTTGTTTGTGTGGTTGTGGTGGGATCTTGTAGAAGAAATGTCAGTATGCTTTGATTATGTAGTATTGTGTTTCTTGTATTAGTACAAGTTCGAATTCCTTGAGTTGAAATAGATCTATTGACTAATTTTGATTTGTATTGATAAATTGGGGAATATGGCTCTTGGTTAATAATGTTGGTTTTGGATTGATGAATGGTTAGGGTTATTGTGGATGAGTTCTTAATTAACTCTTAGATGTGTGAGTATGAATATTTTTAACGAATTGATACATTATTTGTGTTGCTTTGACATTTGTAGAAGCATGGACATGAATTTAGGAATGAGGTGTGGTTAATCTTGGATTTAATTATGAGGCAAAATGTTATTGTTCTCTTGAATACCATGTTAGCTAGGATGTGAAGTATAAAAAAATTCCATGATTATTAGATCAGGTAAATTGGTTGTAGTTAAGATTAACAGAAAGTTTCACAAGGGGTATTTATGTACACACCATATTTCTAGGGTTTCATGTAGTTAAGTTGTTCTTGCTAAGTTACATGAAAAGGACATGGCTAAAACTATGGGAATGATTTCAAATGGTGTGGATTCGGTTTGGGTTAGAGATGTTAAGAAGAGATCACCTCTTCGTATGCCAAGTAATTAGGTATAGGAAATTTTCTATATATTGATACCGAGGGATTTTAGCTCCATAAGATGTTAATTAAAGGGAAGCTAACAAGAGTAAGTAGAGGATTAACTCTCCTTAATTAGTTAGTGAGTTTTGATTTTGTTTACATTCTTGTACTTAAGTAGTTTTGTATTTCTAGTTATAGGTTCCAGATACGAGATGGAGCGTCGACTCTGAGGATTTATAGGATACTCTACTTTCGGAGGCGGGTACTTCTATCTTTGTCTCTTTTAGAACTTGAAACTTAGTGCTTGAATACTATATCTTTGATATATAGTTTTGTTTACCTTAGATCAATTCATGTTTTTCCCGACGTTGATACTTAGATGCTCGCTCGTTTGATAGTTTATTACTATCCATGCAGTCTCATTCTATTGATTATCTGTAATTGATAGTGGTACAAACGTTTATGGTGTGTATCACAGTTTAGGTGCATGCGTGTATGGTATGCATCGTAGGTCCATTACACACGTGTATGGTGTGTTTCATAAGTGTCCACGCTATGTGAGTTTATGACACTATACTATGATATTTACTTTTATGTGATGCTCATTTCATTTGTATGTGATGCTCATTTCATTTTGCACTCCAGTGAAGCAGTTTTCTTTTCCTTCCACTCGGCCATTTAGGTAGTGGTAGCTCGAGCATCGTGCGGACAGACCTCTTATTGTAGCTAGATTGCTACCCTACATCATGAACACTCGGCCATCCAGAGTAGTTGTAGTTGGAGTGCGATCAGTGTCACCGTCTCGCCCCTCTCGGCCACACACATGTAGTGGTAGCTAGAGAGGTACGCCGAAGTGACCATGCTTTGCATCTGCATTTGATGTGTGCTGCAAAAGCATTTGATTTTTGTTGCACTTGCATGTGATGACTGTGCATTTAATAAACTTATGTATATATGTTTAGTTGACTCACCTATGTCTGAGATATTACCCATGTGTTGGAGTTAGGTTTTATATCTATTATATGGCTGAGTTAGAATGATAAATTCGTAGAGTTATGTTGTATAGAGATGTTGGACTATACTTCTGCAAAGTTATTCTTATGTACTTTACATGATCATATATATATGATAGAGTACTTCCTGCAAGACTATATGTTTCCTTGATCCCCTATTATTGTTATTATCATGCACTATTTTTTTTATACCTGCAATGTCATTTGGACTAACTACTCTTTGTATATGTTTATTTTTCCTCAAGTATCAACTAGATTTTTCTAACTATTGCTGGGAGATTTCAGTCTGCCTGTCCTGAGTCACTGGAGGGTTTTATTTCCGCTTTTGCATTTTGGTACACTTTATTACATTTGGATTCTATTATGATATTGTAATAAGTGAACTCTGTATTAGTTTTTGGTTTTCTTTGTGTTCTGGTCTCGGATGTTTTATTTATGGTGTTAAGTCGAGCTAGCATGCACATATTGTTTTTACCTGTTTGTGGTTTGTTTCTTATATATCATTCTGTTAGATGTTGATATAAATGCATGGTTTGGATTTATTATCAATTGCGTGGCTGTGTACCAGAGAATTCGTGATTGTTACAAGGGAGGTGCTTTCCATTTTTCGATGGATAAGTATACTCCCGGGGTGTGACACTAAGTATGTAGAGACTTAGAAACACAAGAAATCAAGCGAAAGACGTGACGAGCGAGAAGGATGGCATGAGAAGGGAGGCGATGGGCTCGGTGCATTCAAGAGACGAGGAGTTGTGGAAGAGTATACCGATAGAGAGAGAAGGATACAGTCAGAGGGACGAGAAGCCGGGGAGTAAGTCTGCTCGAGGAGAAGGTGAGAGTTGGGTCGGGTGAGCTCAACTCTAGACGACCGGAGCATCACCCAAGCGATCGGAAGGATGAATGGTCAATGCTGAAATTGACCATTCAAAACGCTCAAGGCGCCTCAGTTGAATTGGAGGCACATCGGATGCCAGCCACTAGAGGCGCCTGTGATGCACTGGAGGCACCTCACCCGCCAGTTATTGGAGGCGCCTTCGAGGTAATGGAGGCGCCTTGGACGCCAGAAAGCCGTTGCGCAGCAGATAAGCAATGGTGGCCACGTCAGCCGCTTAGAGGTGCCTGGAATTCATTGGTGGCACCCCCAATCTGCTAGATCAGCATGAAGCTATTGCGCCGAGGATCGAAGTTGCCTTGTTAGAGGCACCCCCAACAATGCTACGTCAGCAAACCATCATTTCAACCAAAATGATATAAATAGAGGCCTCCTCCTCTATTCTATTGGAACACACTCGCTTTAACTATTCTAGTTTCTACTTGCTTGTACGTTCAACTCTATAAGAGGTTTCTCCAACTCCGACGCTTGATCGAAGAAGGAGTTCTGTTAGTAGAGCTTTTACTCGTCTTGGATTAACAACCATCCAGGTTGTAACCAAATAATTTTTCTGCCTCTTACTATTTTATATTATTTTTATTTATGCATAACTAGTCTATCCTTGCTAAGTTCGTTAGCAAGAGAAGTTCTAATTATTTTTGCACGCTATTCACCCCCTTTAGCCAGTCCACCCAATCCAACAAGATCGAAGGAAAGCAATTTACCAATCGAAGAAATTGGATTGAGGGAACGATTCTAAGATTTCGATGTTACTATGATGTTAATTAATGTTCTAAGCTTTGTTCACCTCCTTAACTCTATTCTTACTTTCTTGTAGGGATTCTAACCAAATTACCAAAATAAACCTATGAGGATTATATAGGAGTTCCTACCACAAATTCAACATCAACAAGTTAGGTGAATATGCTAATATGTCCACCTAATGGATACCCCTCTCATTAAGGGATCCACGGTACATATAAATTATCTTTCTACTTCCTAACATCAAATTGGAGCAAACTCATTAATCCCATGTTAGTTAATCCCTTGTAAGGAACCAATCCTTTTTCGAGGTGATGACTCTAGAAAGGCCATTTAAAGGGATACCCCTTGTCACATGAGACCCCACGATCATACAAACCAGGGTATCTTCTCTTCATGATGACCCATTCCACATATCCAATCACATACATAACAAACACAATCAATAGAACGAGAACAAGTTGTAAACATGTCATTAAATAGAGAAATGACCAAATACTTAGTTAACACATCAACATTACATCATAATTACTCTCTACATCCTAAAATCCAAATAACTACTCCATAGCTAAAGAAATACAACCAAGAGACATGAAAAGATGCATTATATAATTCAATACATAAAATAGAGAAGAGAAGAAAAGAATGCTTATCAATACGATTGCAGCCTCATCGGATAAATTCCTCACTCAGATGCAGGACGAATCGTCAAGACGACACTAGAAATGGATGCTCTAGGGTTTCCTTTAAAGGGAAAAACCCTCCTCCCTGGATTAGGGGACTTTTTGGCTCTTTTATAGCCTTCCCAACTATTACAAATGATTGGGAAAAGAACCCCAAATGGCTCTTGCCCAGGACATGACATGACCATGTCTAAAAGGCATGATCGCGCAGTGTTGTCCTCAGCTAGTATTTGTGGTCGAGGCACGACCAGACAATGTGGGAATCTACTAGTTCTTAAGAAAGAGGCACGACCTCTCCTGGGAGGCTGTGAATTTGCAAATGAGGCGCGATCGACCAATATTAAATGATAGAATCTTTGTTTCTCCTTATTGGTGTAGGGAGCACCAGAATCAAACCTATGTTTTGATGTTGTCAAAAGTTTAAGTTAAGTCTTATTGTTATATGATAAACTAATCCAGTATGTAGGATCTCAACTCTAAAAGCCCTAATAGGTATGGAGGACCCGATACTAGGCAAGGGAAGTCTTGGCAGATAGTGAAACCAGGTAGGAAGTCCAGATGGGTCAAGAGTACTTGACATCTAGAAGGTGGATTCGATAGGTTTGGAGGACCTAATATCGAATAAAGTGGAAGCCCTAATAGGCCGATCCGATGCTGAGCATAGTCCAAATAGGTCTGGAGGACCCGATGTTTGGCAGGTGAGTTGTCACGCCTCAAAAGTACACATGCCCGTAAATACAGACGATACTCTCTAGTGACAATCTTTGATACAACTTGCTATGAGTCCACAAAACTCAAAAAACCATTACACAACCATGTAGTGTAATATGACTATAATACTTTACCAGGGTAATCACAACCACGCAGTAAGATATAAATATAATACCCTACCTAGGTAATCACAACCATGCAGTGTAATATGAATATAATACCCCAAAAGGGTACTCACAACCATGCAGTATAATATAAAATCCACCAGAATAGAAAATAACAAGGGGGTTCACCCCACACATAACAATTCAAAAGTCGGTTGCGAGCCGACTTAAAATAAATTCAATCGACAAAATACAAATAATCAGATACAACATAATTAATACAATGCTAATAAAATAAATTCAATGCGGAAGCAGATACCAGCTGAAACAAAATGATAATAAATCGTAGATCGATATGAAAGGGACAGCGCGAGTAGATATCCTCCAAGCAACTCAATCAACATATACATACTAACTTGAAAACAATAATGAAAGGTAGGGGTGGTGAGTACAAAAGAGATACTCAGCGGGTATAAGAAGATAGTGCATGAATAATAAAATATATAGAAATTCAAAGAAATATAGTCTCAAAGGAGGAATATACTCACCATCGAATAATGACACATGTATGTCACTACTACACAAGCACCCTACTTAACTGCACATAGTATCATGAGTAGTGCTAGTAATAAAGAATATGGGTACAACCTCTCACATGCATGTACCCTTAATAATTAATATAAGTACTACATCTCATATGCATATATCAATACAAGTATTTGAAATTGGAGTCTCGTATGTCAGAGCAATGCTCCATCATAGCGTATATAGATGACCAAGACACCCAGCTCATCAGCTGTGGACTGTGGGAGAAACACTCTACCATGATACTCGTGGGCAGTCCGAAAATGTCAGGGTCCTTGTCTGCGTGAGAAACTCTCTACTACGTATGATCTTGTGGGTAGCCAGGGTGTAACAACTCAAATAGTAGCATGTCTATGACGAGTTCACACCCGAAGGAATCCCTGATCGATAACACATGTATCACCACTGCTACGACTCACTCAACCAACTAAATTGGAGATATAGCCGGTAGCATGAAATACAACATTGTGATGCTATGACTCACTCAACCAACCTAATGGGAGACATAGTCGATAGCATGCATGTAATATCGTGATGCTATGACTCACTCAACCAACCTAATGAGAGACATAACCGATAGCATATATGCAACACCGAGGTGATAGGTAGACAAATAAATCTATCATCACATATGTCTATCTATACAAATTTACTCAGCTACATCCATAAAGACATACTAATCATACTACACGCCACATGCATGTTTATAACTATAAATCAGATATGATAATCACTAATATGATACATCAACATTAGTACACGTCATACGCGTGTCCACATCTACAACTACATGGCATAAATGAAACAAGAGCTAACAACTAAATATAATTGCACGCGTGTCTATCAATTACATGATCATAACTTAATTTTAAGATATATACCACCCACATGTATAACACTACATGGCATGGAAAATCTGAAACTACATGTGAACAAAACACACGCCACACACATGTTAAACAATTACATGATTACCCAACCATAAGCAATTCATATTGTGCACACCACACATGTGTACAAACTACAGGTATGAAAAAAAATTGACTGTATAGATATAAACTGAGCATCTCAAGGTACAAGCAACTAAGCATTACACTCAAGTAATAAACAAATAGAGTCAATGTAATTATGGCTACCAATCAATATATCAATCATGCACTAAGGTCAATATGTAAATGAGAACAAAGGAATAAATATCCTCCTGATGTGTAGCTCGTACTAAAAGTCTTAATGTCCAAGAGTCTGCTCTAAATCAGAATCCTGTGATGTAAAACACAAATTACAACCGAGACCTATCATGAATCAAATAACTAAACCACATCCTAAACTGATTAGGAAACTCTAATTGGATTAATCCAACCATAAGACATAATCACATAGGAGCTCCTTTTATCTAAACCGTTTATAACCCTACCAATTAGGTCTAATCACATATCAATTACATTTAGGAATCGTTACCCAATTTCAAACTCATTCTACAATTAAGTAATCATCTATTCAATTTAATACAAACTTCAC